>LOJH01001961.1:2684-32869 GCA_001685095.1 Ellobius talpinus
TCTGCCTGCCTCTGCCTCCCGAGTGCTGGGATTAAAGGCATACACCACCACCGCTCGGCTAGTAATTGTTAAATAACTTCACTTCCTCCCACTCCTAGGAATTTAAGGAAGGTTTCTGAAGTGGGAAAATCCTATTGAGTTTCAGAAGATAAATGATACCCTAAGCAATTGTCTTATGTACTCCATCATCTCTGTTTTAAGCGCACTGTGCCACAAATACATGGACATGCTTAGGCCCTTCCGCAGTGTCAGGATTAGCTGAATTACAATACATTCACAAGCTGCATTTACTCTAATTTTAAGTACAAAGATTGACACTCAGATCACACATTATAGTCCATAAAGTTGTGTGTGTTTGTGTGTGTGCGTTAGTTATAGAGTGGCAACAGTTGGGTTAAAGAAGACACAGATGATGGATCCCCACACTCTCTAGCTCCCAAAGTTTTAGTTTTGGCCTTTAATTCTTGAGATGTTTTCAAGAAAATACTTATATGAGATTTCTTTAAAATATATAAATTCTAGAGACAGCTAATACAGATATGAAAAGAGTCAATTCAGTTGGCTAAATGAGACATTAAGAAACTCAGTTGGCGAGTTACTGGAAGCAACTAGAAGAAGCTTTCAACAGGACAAAGTCTAGCCATAAAGGCACGGGTCCCTAGGTCAATATGCAGGACCAAATCCAGATGGAGGGAAGCATGGGTGGCCAATTGAAGCAATCCAATTTCAGCAGCGGCGACCATGTGAAGCTGAAGCTAGGGGACACCCAGAAGTACTCTACCCAACAGTCCATGGGCACACGTACCAGGTGTTTGGATGACAGTGATGACAGCTCATATGGGCATTCCAGGGCACCTATTGGAATATGGGGGCAGGGATTTCCAGGTCCTTGTGTCTCTGAACAAGGAATTGAGCAGAGACACATAGGTGGACCAAAAGCGGACACTTTGCTAGGAAAAGATACATTTTTTTAATGTAGTAAGTTCACAGGGTAGAACAAAAGAAGAATTTAGTGGCTCACTTGGCACTGTCCTACAAAGAGTTGGGGCTTCCCTTAGTGAGAAGTTTTGGATCCATTTGCACAGTGTGGGATTTAACAGACTCCTGTATTTGCCTTGAATCCACTAGCCATTTTTTATTAAGTTTCACCTTAAAAGCATTTGTATAGCTTTAGCTTTTAAGCTTCCTAATTGCATGCCTCAGAGTAACGGGGAAGGTATGGGCATAGGAATGGCCTTTAGCTTTCAGGTGAAGATTTCCAATGTAATGCCTTATCAGGGCATGTAAAAGGCAATTACTAATTTTGGGGCTAGCAGCACTAAATCCTTCGAGTTTTCAACATTTTCTACATTTGTTAAACTCCATCCATTTAGTAAGTGCTCTTGGGTTATTGAGTAAACCAGAAAATGGAACTCCAATATTAGAAAGAAAATGAATGTTTTTACCTGCCATGTTAAGAGCTACCTGAGGCATTTCAGTGGTTGGCTGCAGTTACATCAGTGGGGCTTTTACTCGGAAACCTATTTCAGCTTCAAGCTTTAAGGGTAGTCATCAGTGAAGCTGAAGTGCTTTCCTCCTTTCTGAGGGTGACCTAGCATCTCTTTATGTTCCCTTTTTACAGAGGAGGTTTTTAGAACCCCAGTAAGGGTATTTCTTTTCCAGTAAACTGGTTTCTCATAGTTGGTGAAAGCATTGCTCATTTAGAGTATGCTACTGCCTGGAGTTTCTCTGTTTGAGGGAAATGTATTGTTTCCCAGGGCTAAGGCTACCAATTGGGATTGCTCTTATGTCCATGATCATTTCGTCTGAGCCTTTTAGACTGTTTGTATTTTATCTCTGTTGCTGGTAATCTCAAAAGCCAAAGTTAAAAGTCAATTTGGACTCTCTGGGGGCCCATTGGCTCCTTTTGCAATTTCCTTCTAATGCCTGCAATATATTGACTGGTAAGATAAGTATTATACTATAAAAATGAATAACCTTTGATTATGTCAGATTTGATACCTATAAATATGTGCCTTTTTCTCTCCCTCCTCTTTCTCCTGTTTTCCCCTCCTCCTCTTCGTCTCCTCTTCACCTCCTCATCCTTTCCCTCTTTTCCTCATCCACCTTCTTCATTTTTTGAGACAGGGTTTCACTGTGTAGACTTGGTTGTCCTGAAACTTCCTATTTAGACCAGGCTGGCCTTGAATTCATAGAGATCCACTACTTCTGTCTCTAGAGTGCTGAGATTAAAGGAGGCATGTACCACTATGCCCAGCTCATATGCCATCTTTTTGAGCAACTTCTGCCTTATAAACCAATCAATTTACCCCTCACCCCATTTCTTATTTGGACCTTCTGCTTAAGCTTATTGACTTTGTTTTTTTCTTCCTTCTATTTCTGTTTTGGAATAATAATTTAGGACAAAACCATCACCTAGAATCCCTTCTTATATAAAAGCATTCCTTTTTCCTTACCCGTCTTTACCAAAACATACATTTTGTATCTATAATGTTTATATCTCCTTGTTACTTGATAGTCGTTTATGTATTATTTATCTTTAGATAGGTTTTATTTATTTTCCAATAAGTATACAAATACCTTTTATCTTTTCCTCCTTTTATTAAAATTAGACTCTTTCACATACAATGTATCCCAATTTCAGCTTTCCCTCCCTCTACTCCTCTTAACTCTCCCCTCCACCCCCCATTTAGATCCACTTCCTGTCTCTCACTAGAAGAAGAACAGGCTTTAAGAATATAATAATAAATTATAGGAAAATAAAATATAGGATAAAACAAGCACTGTCACATCGAAGTTGGAAAAGACAAACCAAGAGAAGGCACAAGAATCAGAGACCTACTTATTGCCTACCCAGGAGGCCCATAAAACACTAAAGTGGAAGTCATAATATGTATGCAGAGGATCTGGTGCAGACCCATTCAGGCCCTGTGCATGCTGCTTTAATATCTGTGCATTCATATGAGCTTTCTTCAGTTGATTCAGAGGGCCTTGTTCTCCTGTGTCCTCCATCCCTTCTGGCTCTTACAACACTCTGTCTCCTCTTCAATGGGGATCCCCTGAGCTCTGAGGGGAAGAATTTGATGGAGACATCCAATTTAGAGCTGTGTGTTCCACAGACTCTTTCTACTGGTAATATCTGGCTGTGGATCTCTGCATCTGTTCCCATCTGCTACAAGAGGAAGCTTTACTGCTGATAGCTGAATAAGAAACTGACTTATCAGTATAGCAGAATGTCATTAGAAGTTGTTTTATCCATATATTTTTAAAGAAATATTTTGTTAGACCAGTATTATTGGTTTTACCCTACCTTCATTGACTATCCAGTCTCTGGTTCTTAGTCACCCTAGCAATGTGGAATAACAGGTTTCATCTCATGGAGTGGGCTGTGAGTCAAACCAGATATTGATTGGTTACTCTAATAAACTTTGTGCCATCATTGTCCTAGCATATCTTGAAGCTAGGACATTGTTGTAGATCAAAGTGTTTGTGGCTGGTTTGGTGTTTGCATTTTTCTTTTGGGAGCATGGAGAGTACCTTCTTGTACCAAAGACACTAGCACATAGTGGCTCTGTGTAGACACCAGCTTAACTTCTCCATGTTCAATGAGTTATATAGGTGTTGTCTTCAGGCTTGTTGTTGGTTTGAGGTAAGCAACCATTTACCCAAACAGAAAAGAATATACCTTCTTCTCAGAATCTCATGGAACTTTCTCCAAATTGACCACATATTCAAGACACAACTCAAATCTCCACAGATATAAGAAAATTGCAATAACATCCTGCATCTGAAATAACATCCTGCATCTTATCTGACCTCCAAGGATTAAAGCTGAGTATCAGCAAAAGAAATAATACAAACTCATGGAAACTGAACAGTGCTTTACTGAATGAAAAAGGGATCAAGACAGAAATAAAGAAAAACAATAAAGCCTTTCTAGAATAGAATGAGAATGAGTATACAACATACACCAATTTAGGGGACATAATGAGGAGAGTTCTAAGAGGCAAGTTCATAGTACTAAGTGCCTACATAAAAAATTGTGAAAAACCTTATACTAGCAACTTAACATCACCTTTGAAAGCTCTAGAACAAACAGAAGGCACACCCAAAAGGAGTAGATGACAAGAAATGATCAAATTAAGGGCTGAAATCAATAAAATAGAAACAACAAAGAAATCAATAAAAAGATTTCAATGAAACAGAGTTAGTTCTTTGAGAAAATCAATAAGATTGACAAACCCTTATTTAAATTAACTAAAGGCAGAGAGAGAATATCCAAAATACCAATATTAAAAAAGAAAAAGGAGGCATAACAACAGACACTGAAGAAATCCATAGAATAGTAAGGATATACTTTAAAAACAAAATTGGAAAGTCTAAAAGAAATTAATAATTAACAATTTTCTCAGTACATATCACTTATCAAAGTTAAATCAAGATTAGATAAGCAATTTGAACAGACCCATAACTGAATCAGAAGTAATCACTAAAAGACTCACAACCAAGAAAAGCCCACAGCCATATGATTTTAGCATGGAATTCTATAAGGCTTTCAAAATAGAGTTAATGCCAATACATCTCAAACTGTTCCACAAAATAGAAATAGAAGAAATATTGCCAAATTCATTTTATGAAGGCACAGTTACCCTAGTACTCAAACCAGGTAGAGACCCAACAAAGGAAGAGAATTACAGTCTAATTTCACTTATGAACATATATGCAAAAATTCTTCATAAAATACTTGCAAATTGAATTCAAGGTACATAAAAAAATCATCCATCATGATCAGGTAGGCTTCATCTCAGAGATTCAGGGAAGGTTCAACCTGCATGTGTAATCCACCATATAAAGAAACTGAAAGACAAAAACTACATGATCATTTCATTAGATGCAAAAAAGACATTTGGCCAAATCCAACACCCATTCATGATAAAGTCTTGGAGAGATTAGGGATACAAGGGACATGTGTAAACATACTAAAGGTGATTTATAGCAAGCCTATAGCCAATAACAACTTAAATGGAGAAAAAATCAAAAGAAATTCCACAAAAATCAAGAAGAAGACAAGATTGTCCACTTTCTTATTCAATACCGTACTTGAAGTTTTACCTAGAGCAATAAGACAACTGAAGAAGATCAAGGGCATAGAAATTGGAAAGGAAGAAGTCAAAGTATCTTTATTTGCAGATGATATGATAGTATGCACAAAGGACCCCAAATATTCTACCAGGGAACTCCTACAGCTGATAAACACCTTCATCAGAGTAGCTGGATACAAAATTAACTCACAAAAATTAGTAGCCCTCTTTTATACAAATGACAAGCAAGCTGAGAAACAAATCTGGGAAACAACACTTTTCACAACAGCATCAATAATATAAATTATCTCTAAGCAAGTGAAAGAATTGCATGATAAAGTCTTCAAATTATTGAAGAAAGAAAAATGAAAAGATCTCCCATGCTCATGGATTGGTAGGATTAATGTAGTAAAAATGGCCTTCCTACCAAAAACAATCTACAGATTCAATACAATCCCCATCAGAATTCTAACACAATTCTTCATATATCTTGAAAGAGCAATTTTCAGCTTTTTATGGAAATGTTAAAAACCCAAGATAGCTAAAATAATCTTGAATAATAAAAGAAATGCTGGAGGTATCACCATCACCAAATTGAAGTTGTACTATAGAGCTATAGTAATAAAAACAGTATGGTTTTGGCATAAAAGCAGACACATGGATCAATGGAATCAAATTCAAGTACTAGACATAATTCCACATACCCATGGTCATCTTATTTTTTTAATTTTAAAAATTTTAAAGTGTTTTTCTTTCATTATACATTTAAGAGGCCAGAAACACACGCTGGAAAAAGGACAGCATCTTCTACAAATGGTACTAGTTAAACTGGATGGTTACATGTAGAAGCATCCAAATAGATCCATACTTGTCACCCTGCACATAACTCAGCTCCAAATGGATCAAAGACCTCAGTATAAAGCCAGGTACCCTGAACCTGATAGAGAAAGTGGGGAATAGCCTAGAACTCATTGGCATGACATGAGACCTTCTGAACAGAACACCTATTAGTGTAGACACTAAAAACAACAATTGATAAATGGGACCTTATGAAACTGCAAAGCTTCTGCACAGCAAAGGATACAATCAATATGACAAAGTGACAGCCTACAGAATGGGCAAAGACTTTTCTTAACCAACTACACATTCAGTTGAAGGCTAATATCCAAAATATGTAAATAATACAAAAAGGGACGTCAACAACTCAATTATAAAAATGAGGTGCAGATCTAAACAGAATTCTCAATGGAGGAAACTCTAACAACTGAAAAACACTTAAAGAAATATTTAACCTCCTTAGGCATCAGGGAAATGCAAATAAAAACTACTTTGAAATTTCAAATTATACTTGTCAGAATTGTTAAGATTAATAGAACAAGTGACAGCTCATGCTGCTGAAAATGTAGCATAAGGAGGGACTCTCATCCATTGCTGGTTGGTGGAAGTGCAAACTTGTGCATCCACTATGCAAATCAGTGTGATAATTCCTCAGGAAGATGGAATGGATCTACAAGATCCAGCTATACCACTCCTGGTCATACACCCAAAGGATCCTTCATCCTACCACAGAGATACTCACTAAATCATGTTCATTGCTGCTCTATCATACTAGTCAGAAATTAGAAACTGTCTAGATGTCCCTCAACAGAAGAATGGATACAGAAAATGTGATACATTTACACAGTAGATTATTACTCATCCATTGAAAAATGACATCATGAGATTTGCAGGTAAATGGATGGAGCTAGAAAAAAAATATCCTGACTGAGGTATCTCAAACCCAGAAAGACAAATATGGTATGCACTTACTTATATGTGGATATTAGCTGATACATCAATGATAACTAAGCTACAATCTGTAGAACCACAGAGGGTAGTTTAGAGAAAGGGACTAGAGGGTACAGATATATCTTACTGGGAAAAGGAAACAGAATAGACAATTATGGATGGATGGAGGGACTGGAACTGGAGGATCAAATTAGGGGAGGGTCTTGAGGGAGATAATATGAGGAGACTTCACTAAAATTAAGGGACATTTGAGGAGTAATATGGAAACCTAATACAGTAGAAACTTCCTAAATTATATATGTGATCTAAATAAAATCACCCAATAATGGTGGAGACAGAGTCCAAACTGGACTTCTCACCACCAAACAAAACTTCTGTTACCAGGATTGGGTTACATTTAATTGAGTTTTTTTTCCCAAAGGGGTCCCCTGGGAATCTCCCAAGTAATTCAGGCTATTGCCAAGTATTCCTTAATAAAATTACTAAATTCTAATTAAAGCACAAGAAACTGTCTAAAATACAAGCAAAACATGTTAGTCCTTGGATACTGTTTTTCCCTTTTAAGTAAAGGCAAGATTAAAATCTTGCATCTCTACTTTTATTTGTATTTATCTTCTTTCCTCAGAAGTAAACTTAAGATTCATTTAAGGATGCTCAATTAGCAACAGCAGTTTCATTTCAAAAATGACTATTTTTAGTGCCAAATTGTCCATGATAAGGACTTTGATAAACCTGTTTTTCCAAAACAGCAAGAAGCAGGAGAACAAATAACAGGCAATATATACTGTAGCTTCCATACATTAACGCCTTCATTTCAAGCTAAAAAAATATCTTTTCAAGTTCATATTCACACATACATTATAAATGAAATATGCCAGGAGTAGTACTTTTAGGACTACAGTGATGGCTCAGCAAGTACAATTGCTTGTTGCACCAGTCTGAAGATCTGAGTTAAATCCCTGGAACCAACAATGGAGAGATATTTGACTCCTGAAGTTGTCCTCTGACCGCCACACAAGCACACAAGCACCATGACACATGTATACTCATCCTTATGTGTGCACGCACACACACACACACACACACTCAATTTTAGCATGCAGTAAATGAAACAATGAGCAATGAACTGGCCACAGATTTTACTACAGTTATTTTCAGGAATTCTGGGGATATATTGAATTTTGCCACCTACTGTTTTAGACATAGAATAATACATTCAAACAATTACATTAAAGCAATTATCATGAGCATTTGACACAATTGCATTGAATCATAATGTATGCTACAGTAAACACAAAGTAGGAACTTTACGTCTATGCTTGATATGTAAGAAAGGCCAAGTGAAAGTAAAAATATCAAGAGATAAGGTTTTGTTATGTTTAATTAAGTTATACACCTTTCCCTCTAAAGACTGGATCATACACAATCCTCTACAGACTGACTGTATAAAGTATACAGAAGGGGGCAGCTGAGGCAAGCTTAATATTTTAAAGGTCTTCAGTAGCTGGATGAGTAATAGGGCAAGATTTGTATCCCTTTCTTGACTAACCTCTCTGGTGGGCTTTTAGTTATTGTGTTTGGTTTTGTTTGTTTTTTGAGAGAGGGTTTCTCTGTGTGGATGTCCTGGAACTCACTCGGTAGACCAGACTGGCCTTGAACTCACAGAGATCTACTTGCCTCTGCCTCCCAAGTGCTGGGACTGTGCCACCAATGCCTGGCTCAGGCTTCTTAATACAATTTTTCATCCCTACAAGGAGGCTCTCTACTATCAGTTTATGTCCATGTGTTCCTCTTAGTGTTTTATAATTCAGTCCTAGTCTGGCAGACTCCAGGCAGACAGCCAAAGGATTTGCATGTATCCTAGCTTCCTCTCAGATCATTTGTTTCCTCTCAAGTGTACAGCAAATTGGACCAAGTATAGTAGGTCTTTTCATTCTTTGGCCAAACCTCTCTATCATTCAGCATGCATGAGGACCAGATGGTATTATAGTGAACTGTTTGCCTCTTTTCCTTTAGATTATCAGGATCAATTTAATTTTAATTCTTGAAGATTCAGTGCAATGGGGAGCCTGGGGAAACAATGTTTTCTAAGAGGAAAGACAATAAGTGGAAGACCTCTTGAGTTGGGGATGGATCCCTCTGGCCCACATATAAAGTCCTCTGCACTTTGTGGTTTAGGGTCTTCCCCAGTTCAATCATGGTAAGAAGCCCTAATGTTTTGAAAATGTTGTATAGTTTCATCATCATAACAGGCATCCCTGGTGAACTAAACTGCATCTACTAACTTTCTAGTTGACTACAACAAAATACCTGATAAAAGCGTCTGAAGGAAAAAAATGATGTATTTTGACTCATTGTTTGGGGTTGCAGTCCATCATGGCCTGGAAGTGTGGGCCATCTGGTTACATTGTATCTGCAGTCAGGATTCAGAGAGATAAATTCTTTTGCTAAAAAAGCTCAAATCTTATTTTTATTAAGTCTGGGACTCCAGCCCATGAGCTAGTGCTGCCCACATTCATAGTGAGTCGCGCTTGTTGTGATCAGCCTTTCTGGAAGCTGTCACATAGACATACCTAGATATATGTCCCTATGGTAATTGTGCATCCTATCAACGTGGCCATGAAGATTATCCAGCACGTGGGGGTAGCCAGGCAGAGGGTTAGAAACACAGATTTGAGTCCCCAACCCTTTTGAATTCACTTATCTTCTGCTGTTGTTTGAATCAATCACTATTGTTGTCTTTCCAGGGACTACGTTCATAATAAATTCTCTGGGCCTGAGATACAAGTCCTTGGCATGAACATCTCTGAGGGTTTTTTTTCACCTTGGTGTAAAGCAAGGTCTCCCTCCTAAGAGGCCCCAAAAATGTCCAAGTAGCTCTTTAACCAGAGGAAAAGGCTTGTCTATATGAACAGCTCTGGTGTCCCTGTTCTACCCCATATTGCTGTCCAAGCTAAAAATGCAAAGTCTTTCTCTAAGGTCTCATGCTGAAGGGAGTATCTTACTATCTGGGAGACTGCATATATACCCTCAACCTACTTCAATAAGTTCATAGTTTGTTCCTTTTAACTTATATGAATAAATTATTTATCAATCTATGCCTTCTCGTTTGTGCTGGACAGGTGGTAGTGTCCTGGACAAACAAGAGACAAAGGCTTTATGCTGCTGCATTTTTATTCAAAATGGAGTCAGTCTACCACTGCTCTGTGAAACTGAAGCACTCACCTCAAGGCTCAGACTGAAAATTTTATATATGAAGTAGGTTACACTAGGGAATAGCCTGATAGCCACAATCTTCAGTTCTTAAAATTTATGTTTTGACTTTCAGCACTTGAAGTGATTTCAAAATATGCTTCCCTTTTTCTCAGTGCAAGTGAGGATCATACAGTATAGCCTTTTTTTTCAAGAATGTTCTTTGAAAGAAGAAGCACCTGGGTGTGGCCACAGTCCAGCTACAGCTACATGGGGGGCTGAAGTTTAAGAGTCTTTTGAACACAGGGCTTCATGAGCACCATCGCTAGGAAGACCCCCTTTTGAAAAGCAAAATGAAAGCCCCACAGAGTCCAAGTTAGAACTGTAACCCAGTAGTAGAGTGCTTGCCTAGTATATTCAACTCTCGGCACCACAAAACCAAAACAGATCCACTTAGGGGTACTAACCAGGGGCTTCAAAGGGTCATTTAGGAGGCTTGGCGATACATATCCCACCTTGGGCTTGGAATTTCAGAAAGTGTATTCCTGCAGATGGACACACCATTCCTTTTTACTACTGGTAAGTGCCTTGTTATCTCTTCTGCTCTTTTGTAAATTCAATCACATAAGGAGCATAAGCTGTCTGAGAGGCATGGAGTCTCCCTCATTCCTGGTGGGAGAGCAGGGCATCGTTTTTATTCTGCAAACATTCTCTGAGCCAAGGAAGGCACAATCCTCTACAGGCTGACTGAACTAAAGCAGAAAGTGATTTAAGCTAGGGCTTCAGGGTCATTAAAGAAGTACCTACTAGTCCATTGAGTCCTTTAATTCATAGGAAAGACTGAAAAGGAACTCACTTCTCCCTGGGAATTAATTCTTTTTTTCCTTTCCCCTCTGCCATTCCCCACTGTGCAATCTCTTCTTCTCAATCTGTAGATTGCAATCATTTTTGGGGGGTCTCATATTATCAGATATTTACATTATGATTCATAACAGCAGCAAATTGCAGTTATGAAGTAGCAACAAAAATAATCTTATGGTTGGGGGTCACTACAACCTGAGGAACTGTATTAAAGGGTTGCAGCATTAGGAAGGTTGAGAATCATTGTTCTAGAACATTCCTTCTCTCTAGAATTCCACCTCTCTTCTTTAGTTTGGAGAATGTGTGACTATATTCATTAAGAAGGATAAATGTGTCAGACTGTATATGCTCTATCATGAATATTATGGGTCAACTATGTAAGGGATGGAAGGGAAAGAAATACTCAATTAACAGAATCTTCCTAGTGCTGTTCCCCTTGGAAGAAATAATGGAGCTGGAATTTAGGCCCTGAGTTGACCTGACAATTTCTGTGTTCAATACTTTTTGTTGTTTTAGGGACAGTTTAACACAAAGGAGGATTCAAAACAGGCATTCAGTTTTTCTCCTTTGGAAGGCAGTAATTTAAATGTATTCTCTCACATAAAGGCTTTCACAATTGTCTTAGGCTCTCAGTAGTTTTCCTTTATTGATGATTTAGAAATCTGCTTTTAAATGAGGGTCCTTGGGGAAGGCGGGTTTTCTTTTTGTAATCTTTCCATGTATAAAGGAAAGGTAGGATGAGAGTCATTGCATTTCAGGGGAAACCCTTCTCAATAATCCTAAACCACATCAACCATCCCCTTAGCTTGATAGTCCTTCCAGTCTGGCAAAAGGGGCCAATCATCCAAAAGCCAAGGCCAGGAGGCCATCCTGTATGAAAATAGGCACAACCACAGAGAGATGTGACCCTGAGCAAGTGCATCAAAGAGAAGAAAAGGGGTTGGGGATATGATAGCTCAGTGGTTAGAAATTTACATGGCTCCTGCAGAGGACCAAAGTGTGGTCCCAGTGTCCATATCAGGTGACTTATAACCACCTATAATGTTTGATTCAGGAGATCCAACACCCTCTTCTGGCCTCAGCAGGTCCCATGCAAGCATTAAGTACACATACATTCAGGCCAAACACCCCTATACATAATTTTTTTAAAAGAAGAAGAAAAAGCACATTTCTTAGCATTCTGTTGTGGGTGAGAGTCACCCATCCACTCTGTCAGACAAGGTTCATATAGAGCTCATTTCCCATAGGTCTTTGTCTCCAAGAGTCACGTGTAGCCAGGGGAAACTAAACAAGCCTCTAAAATGGGCAAGATATCAGAGCAGAAGTCCTTCAAAGATTGGTGTGGTGAGCAACCTGTGTCAGAAACAGAGACAGACACATTCATGTCTTAGTGCATTCTTGGATTTTTAAGACAGTTTTCAAAAGCTGTGCCAATTTTGTTGGCTTTAATTTATTGTTAATTTCAAATGGTAACTGTAGCCATTGGAAAACGCAGGTTCTTTTATTCCCATCTTAACTGCTAATATGAATTCTCAGACCACATACTACTATTTATTCTATACTATCTGGGAACAAAGTGGCTAACAATGAACCTAAATGGGATAAAGATATCACAGGCTTCAAATGGGCATTACTGCAGGCAAGAGAGCTGACAGAGATGCGACGAAGATTCTCTATAGGTGGTCACATTAGCTATTAACATAAAGAATGTAGCATAAAGAATGCCGAAGTACAGGGCAGGTTCAAAACATAGAAAGATTTCCAGTCATGTTGGGTCTGGAGGAACTGCTCTTCAAGAGGGCCCACACGAAGCCAAAGGGCTAAAGGGACTTTGTCTGTTGCTCCATAATACACAGCTCAGCTGGCATAATATTGATGCACTGATGACTGGATTATGTTTGCCACTGGACCCCAGTATTAAGTGCCTCTCTTTTTATGTGAAACAGTAAGCACATTGAATTATTCATTGATAATGGTATATTTGATAAACTCATACCTTGATTTCTCTGTTATTATTTTGGCAAAACTAGGCAAGCACTATTTCTGAGCTATACCTTCAGCACACACACATAATTGATATATATATAATCAATTAAATTATTCTCAAAATAGTATATTTTATAGTATGTATATATACATGTATATATACTATCATTGAGACTATAATTATTACAAGACTTCTCTCTTTTCTTTCTATCCCTTCTGTATATCCCTCCTCACCTCACTCTGCTTCAAATTCATGGTCTCCTTTTTCATTAATTGTTATTGCATTTGCATGTGCACACACACACACACACACACACACTCCTCTGACATCTCTGGCATATATTTGCTGTACACATGTGTCCATGTGCCCCTGCTCTAATTTGGTAAGTTCATAGATTCTAATATTTTATTTACATGTTATTTATCATTCTTATCCTGAAGTTTTTGATAGATCAGTCATGGCTGATCACTTGCGCAAGCAAAGGGCAGAGTTATTTTGCCTCAGTGTTTTCTGATTTATAAAAATAGACTTACTGGAGATAAGGCACTGTCTGAAAAATGATTTTCTATATAATATGCTGTAGCATACAGCAGGGTACAGCTTGATCTCCACAGTTGGGCACAAAAAGCCTGGAACAATGTTTCTTTATTTATACTCAAGATTTAGTGAACACCTGCTCAGAACATCCTGTGCTCTTTGAATATGTAGGAACAGTCCAAGGGAAAGGGCAAGGTAAATTCTATTTACAGAAATGTGCTTGGCCCTTATATACTTTCAGGACATCTTGTGCACCACCACAGTTCATTCTCCACTTTACATAGATAAAGAGATCAAGACGCCAATATTTATATGACTTGCACAGTTACTCAAGGACAGGAGCTGTTCAAACTTGGATAGGCCTTACTCCTAAGACCATTTTCCCACTGACCTAAGCTACTATTTTAAACCTTACTGTTTAACTAGAGAAAAAGCCAGAGAAGGTAAAGTACTATGTTAATTATAACTAAGCCACAATTATGCAGTCGAGACAGCATGTATAGGCATGATCACAAACAGTGCTAAGATAAGACTTTATTTTTCCATGATGGTTTTGAAGAGTCTTATGTGGAGTAGCACGAAGAGTAGACAAAAAGCTGTCTACAACATAGCCCACTGCTGCTAAAGGGAATAGTTACCCTTCTCTTAACCCACTGTAGAAACAATCCTGGACCGAAACCTGACAATGAACTCCAGCTATTCCTAGGCCTAAGTTATCATTAGCTCCCTAGCTAACATTTTTTTCCAGATTGGTAGAAACCCCTTTGGCAAAATAAATAAACAAACAAATAAATAAATAAATAAATAAAACCAGTGGGTTTCTACTGGTATGTAGAAAATCACTAGTCTTCTGTTGTTCTTCAAGAGTCTATAGGGTTAAATGTACGATAGTTCTGGAGAAGATTCCATTGACCTCTTTTATTTCTGTTATCACATCACCCTAGGAACAATAACTGTACAATTGTCCAAAGTGGTAGTACAAGATAGAGCCATATACATTGCAAACTATGTGCAGCCTGATTCCATTATTTCAATTAGAGCTACAAAATTCAATCATTGGCTCATAAGCCTTAGCAAGATCAGCTGATTTGTTAAAACAAACAAAGATGGGCATAATTTGACACTAAATTATATTCTCCTATTTGTACGCCTTTACAAAACCTTGAGTGGGATAATGATAACAAATCTTGAAATTTTTTGTTTTATAAAGCAAGACAGGATCCTACTGTTGTATAGAGACTGATGTACTAAGTGATTTCTTAAAGGCTTGAGAATTCATGATGGCCAAAATCTTGAAGCAGCCCATTTCAGGACTATCTGTAAACCGTGGAGTGTTTTGAGAGCTTTTAGTTAAATGTCAAGAGTTTCCTAGTCCACCATTTTCCAGCCTGATCATATCCTTTAGAATGATGAAGGATGAGTATTATAGATAAGGCTTCTTCCCTTATAGTCCTGGAAGATAATTGAGGTCAACTAAGATTGACTTTAGAAATTATTCAGAGTTTGAACTTCTTTGAAAGAGGTAGAGGTGTGAGACAGTAGGTCTTTGAACCTTCTTAAAAGGAGTCTATTCACAATCTTCTAAGTTCCCCCACAACATTTATTTTTCTCGGCTGCTACAACTGAACTGCCTTGCACTATACAACTGAGCTAAATTTCTAACTTGGAAATTTACCTCTTGAGGAAAGATCTATAATACCAGAAGTATGGAAATCTAATTGGAGTCTCTTTTAAATATTTCCTGTGGGGAAAAAAGATACCAGGCATGCCCAACATTTTTGACAATATGATATTTTAATCTACCAAGTTAACACTTGAGAATCTTATAGTTGAATTACCAAAAATTTCTCGTAATATTCTAAGTAAGTTTTTGTTGAGTTGCACTGTGTCTGTGCAGCCAATGGGGCCATAGGTTTGATGTTTTTTGATAGTAGTTGTTGGCTATGAGACCTGGCATATGTACAGCATTCCTTTTTGGTTTCTCAGTATTAATATTTTATGGTGTAAAGATCTGGGTATAAATTCTAGCAAAGATCTTTGCACCAACCATTCCATTTCCATAAAGAGCTAAGGTAATGAGATGTTTACATGTGTTGGCACATTATAGTAAGTTTGATGTACTCAAGAAACTTTTCTGTTGTTCCTTTGCAGGTTACTATATCTCTGATAACTTTTAGGATACAGTTGTGATAGGGGGTCATCATATTATCAAGATTTCAATGGTAAGGGCACAGTCAAATTTAGGTCAGCACTGGAAACCAGTTCAGGGGGTCAGTAATTCAAAGTTTCTTATACTAAGAATAGCAAACATGTCCTATGTGCTGTATAACTAAAGCACCTTCCTTATGCATACCATGATCATCCAGTCTCTGCCTTTCAAGAATGCCTGCTCCCCCTTTCTACATGGTGAATGTTAAGCTCTTCTTCAAGGTCCAGCTCACATGACATATTTACTGTTTAACATTTCTCATTCAGGCCTATTTACTCTTTCTGTAGTCACACAACCTATTGTATATATTTCTATTCTGGGATTGCTCATATCAGGAAAGAAGTCTATGTCCATTGCATGTCCCTACTAAATTGTGAGCTTTGAAGATTGCCAGTTGTGCCCAATTTATATTTGTTTTCTGCATTGGCCAGAACAGATCCTAACATATAAACACTGAGCCAAGTAAATGCTGATTCAGTAGTCAAATAATTTAGCCAGATATGGCTATAATTCCATATTCTTAGATTATATCATCATCAAGTTTTTTATTATACTCTGCATGTATGTATTTAAGGGACTTCACTTCCTCCACTGAGGATTGAACCTGGATTATTATACATACCACCTATGTGCTTGAATGCTTAAATTTTTGACCACGTGGTTTTATTTCTTTGAGCAAAAGATGCATTTATAGCCTTCCAGCAAATTTGTCCAATGCACATATTGCAGTGGAGCAACACTGGCTCCCTCTTGTGAGGTACTTTTAGAACTTCTTGTATAATTTCTTAGGAGCTCTGTAGATAAATCCCTCTTAGAGAGCTGTTTGAATGTTTTAGCTCTTAAGTGTCAAGAAAATGCCAGTTCTTCCTTGAAAATCTTTAAAGTCTTCACATGACAAGACTGAAGGATCGCAATCAACTAGCAATCTTCTGGGATTGCTGTTAGTTTTGACTCTAAGCTTCCTAAAGCAGAGAAGATTCCTGGAGTGTATCTTTGTTTTGAACTTACTATTTATTCATCTTTCTTTTTAAAAAAATTCGAGGATGGTTTCTCTGTGTAACAGTCTTCACTGACCTGGAACTCCCTCTGTAGACCAGGCTGGCCTTGAACTCACAGAGATCCACCTGCCTTTGCCTCCCAAGTCCTGGGATTAAAGGTGCATATCACCACTGCCTAGCCATGGAGCTCATCTTTATGGCTAGATCTCAGAAAGTAATTCATGCCAGTTTTTAGTTGTTCTCTATTGATATTTATGTTTCAGAAGATCATTTCTTGATCTACTCTTACTGCTTCAGACTGTAGCCTTTGGAACCACACGAAACTGTTAATACTTTAAAAAAGCACTTATTTTATTATTTTTTGAGAATTTCATACATGAGTTCTTTATTTACATTATTGTCACCCACTCCTTTTCAACTTCATGACCTCTTCTCTAGTTATTGTTACAATAGGTACATGTATTAATACATATGTATGTAACAATAAAAGTTATACAATAATTATATACAACCTGTTGAGTTAGTGTTGCTTGTATGTGTATGTGCTCAGGGCTAACCACTAGGATGGGGTAAGCTATTTGAGGGCTCATCACTTGAGACTGGATTACCTATCAGGGGACTCATCCCTGGAGAAGACGGATTCTCTCTTTCAGAAGTCATTAACTGTCTGTGGCTCTTCCTCTAGGGGTGGGGTCTTGTGAGATTTTCCCTATCCACACTGACATGACAGCTGGCCTTGCTTAGGTGACCATATTGTTAAGATTTCATGGGTGCAACTCCCTGTCATATATAGAAGAACTTATCTCAGAGCAGACATAACCTGGTCCTCTGGCCATTATAATCTTCCACCCTCTCTTCTGTGAAGTTCCCTGAACCTTAAGTATAGGGTTTGTATGTTTTAGATCTATCAAGTGGGGATGGGCACTGCACAGCAAATTGTTCTTTGTATTTTGACCAGCTGTGCATTTCTGTGATGCCTCCGTGTGCTACAAAAGGTTCTTTGATGAGGGGTGAGAGCTACACTTGTGGGTATAAGCATAATTATTTAGAGTGCAATTTGGAATTATACTGGTTCAGGAAAATGGCAGTGGTAGATCCTTCTTTAGGATCTATGACCTCTTCGGCTACAGGTAGTTGGTTAAGTTTCCAGTATCAGCAACAATTTCCCTCCTGTTGAGAGGACCTTAAGTCCAATTAGAGGTCTTTCGGTAAACCCCCAAGTAAAAGTGCTGTTATTGAATCACTGTGGATGTCTTGTCATGTTGGTCATTGTGGTGTGTAGGCTTTACAGCTAGTAGGACAGTTGATGGGTTTTCCCTCCTTAAAAGCTTGCACAGCATCTTTGGATACTCTAAGAGCAAGTCCTCAGGAGGGAGGCTTCCAGGTCCATTGCAGATCCATCCTTCCAAGCCCTGTGTCTCAAATGTGTGATATCTTAAACGGCATGGTCTTATCTTCAAGTTCTGGGAGACAGCAAATGGCATCAGCATTCATAAATAGCCACTAATAGCTAAAACCAAATGCTAGGTTCTTCCCTAATATTTCTACATCTACCCCCACCCCAATGTCTGAGCACCTTCTTAATGTCAGATGTTCTACTCTGATTTCCTCCAGGTCTTTCACCTGTTATTCATAGGGGAATAGCTCTCAGTTCTTTTTTTCCTTTTTTTAAATTAAGTATTTTTAATACAATCTTTTCTCATTTTACATAGCTCTCCCTGTTCCTACTCCCTCCCCACCTTCTGCTTTTCCCACCTCCCCCCCACCCANCCCATCCATACTTCTGAAAGGGTAAGGCAAAGTCTGACACTTTACTTGGAGGCAAGACCAAGCCCCCGTTCCCACCCCGTATCTAGGCTGAGCAAGGTCTTGCACCAAAAAGAATGTGCTCCAAGATGCCAGTTCAAGCACTAGGGATAAATCCTGGTCCCGCTGCCAGGGGCCCCACAGATTGCTCCAGTTTCACAGCTGTCCTGCTCATTCAGAGGACCTAGTTTGTTCCTATGCAGGTTCCCCAACTGTCAGTCCAGAGACAGCAAGCTCTCAGTAGCTCAGGCCAGCTATTTCTGTGGGTATCACCATCGTGTTTCTTGACCTCTTTGCTCATATTATCAGTCCTCCCTCTCTTCTACTGCTCTCAGGTAGCTTGGCCCAGGGCTTCACTGTACATCTCTATATCTGCTTCCAGAAGTTTCTGGTTGAAGGTCCTACAATGACAATTAAGGTGAGAAAATTAGAAGGGGGGGCTGGGAGAAGGGAGGGTGGAAGAGGAGGGGAAGGGGAGGAAGGAGGAGAACACAAGGGAATGGGATGCTCAAGAAGGGGGAAGGACAGTGAGGGAGAGAAAGAAAAGAGATATCTTGATTGAGGGAGCCATTAAGGGCTATCGAGAAACATAGCATTAAGGAAATTCCTAGGCTCTCAGTTCTTAATCTTAACTATATCTGGCTAATTCCTATCTCGTTGCTGGCTCCAGAGTTTATACCTTTTACGTATTATCTGTGCTAAACATTTACTGTTCTATGCAGCCCAGAAATTTTAAAATCACCTATATCTTTTGTGTATCCTACATGACCCTCCTTTTTAGTTCATATGTATAAGCTCTCAATGAGAGGATTTTGCCATTTTAGAGATTCTTCAGCCAGAGCAGGGTCTATTTGAACTGGAGGGCACTGGATCTATGTTTGGTTCATTTAACTTTTTGGAGGCTAATTTGTTAATGACCTTAAAGATAATTATCAGAATTCACGAAATATTCTCTATAAAGCTTCAAGTATTGTATTTGAGCACTTAGTGGGCACACCAGAGAAGCTACTGTCCTGGTTCTTCTTCCAGTTAGCCTTACCCTGCCTACCACTGCCCTCTACTGAGAAGGGTTAGTAACTGCTTTGAACCCCAATTCTTTCTGACTTGAGCAAAGTAGCCCTATTCAGTTTAATTCTGTTTTAGCCCTTAAGACGATGGCCATCATGCACGAGACATAACATGAACTGGAGGAGGGTAGAATGGTATCACTTGGCAAAGTGGGCCTTGTGAAAGCAGTTAAGAATTGTCACTGCCATCTTGAGGCACAGCACAGCCAAATTAGAGCCTGTTTGCAGGTATAGCTGTTTGTGAGAACTTAAGAAATGACAAGATCCAAAGGGACTCACCATGGATTTTTGGAATATAATCCACCTTTTTTTGGTACATTGTCGTGTAAATAGTCAAAATAATAGCCTGAAATTGAATTCATTCACAGGTTTTCTGGAGAATATGTGTGTGACCTGTATTCTTTTGAAGGAGGGACGTTTATGTAAATGGTGCTATTAATCTCTCTGGCAGAGCAACGTGGATTTACATAAGTGCAATACAAATCAGAGAACCCGAGACCCATACTGATGAAAAGAAATATTTTTGGAATTCTCTTCTGTGGAGGATTTTGGGGGTGTGGACAGAACTCCCTAAGGTTGGCAGTCATCTACTAGACTGGATAAAGAGTAGTGTCAGAGTAAAATACAATATTTCAGTTCCTCTTCTGTCAATGCTCCCAGATTATAGTTCACTTTTTTCCTTTCTCTACGAAATGAAATTTGACCTGTTTAGTATATTAAGATGAACACTTCCACTTGGCATGTTATTACACACCTCTAGTATTAGCTATTCAGGAAACTGAGGCACAAGGATCATCTACGCCAACAAGTTCAAGACCAGCCTGGGCAACATATAAGGATCTGCATTTAAAAATATTCTATTTCCCTACTGATACTTTCTATTGCATGTGACATTGTTATTATACTTTTTACTTCTTGACCCAAGCTTAGGTTTTGTGAACATATGATGTCACTTTGAAATATTGTCTCCTATATCCATCATCTGGTCACTGTCACAGTATTCTTTTTCCTTTGCTTGCTAGGAAAAGCCCCAGCATATGTGCCATACAGCTTCGCTGTTGCTGTGGTTGTTTCTTTCTATCATGGCTGATATTTTGTCAGAAAGCTTTGCCTACTGGACCCGTCTGAAGTTTGGTAGTTTGCTTCTTAGTGACTAGCTGGATTATTTTAAAGCATCCCCCATGCACTGCATCAAGTGTCTGATACTGGCCCTCAGGGAGACACAGCATTGGGTGTGCTCAGAAGCACTCCGGGGATCACTGCATGAGTCTATGCTCTTTCCTTGGCCATGCCCAGCTCCTAACTTCCACCAATTTCTGGCTAATTGTCCTGTTGTCTGTAGGAGTACTGAATTTGAAGTCTATCAGTTTAATTGGATTGACTTTTTCCAAGGAGTAATTTGGGGTCACTGCTTGTTTTTTTCTGACCCCAGAAAAGCTCCCAGTTGCCCCACCACCATTGCCATTCTCACTTGTAATGCAATATAGGTTGCCTTCAACCTTGACTCTGTCTTCAGGTCATGTTTTTCCCCAGTTCCCTCCACTATAACCTCCACAGTTTCTATTGTGCTTCTAGGTTTACTACTATCTATGTTGTCCTGAGTGTAAAGATAGTGGCCTTGGGGAGGGGGTTACGAGCAGTGAGGCCTTGCATTTGCTTGCTTGCTCATTTGCTCTTCCCAATACTGGAGACATAGCCCAGAGTGACAGGCATATTGTTAACAGTAAGGGCTCTTGTCCCCAGCCTGTTTAATTTGTATTTTAAGGAGGGGCTGCTCAGTTAGTTGCTCAGACTTGCCTTGAGCGCATTCTGTAGCTCAAGCTACCTATGAACTTGTGATGCTCTTTGTCTCTCTTCCTAGATTAGATGGAACTACAGGCGTGCATCACCAATCCCAGCTGTTCCTTATTCCTTTTTGTGAGACAAAGATCTCACTATTTAACTCAGGCTGGCCTGTTTTCTTTTCCCTTCTCAGAGTTTTAAAAAATAAAACATAAGAATATGAAAAATAATAATTATAAAATACATTGTTGCAATGATCCTCCTCATTCTACCCCATGGGTCCTGGAATTACAAGAGTCCACAATCACACCCACCGCCAGCTATTTTTTATGGTTTGCTTCTCTCTTCAGTCAAAGTTTCAGAACCAGGACACTAATGGGGAAATGTTATTTTTTTTCCTGCGTGACACATGACACTCCCACTACAGGAACTGAATTCTAGATAGAGAAGGGGTAGCCAGTGGTCCTTTTGGTTTTGCCTGTCCTGCTGTGCTCTATTCAGAGAAGAACTACTGGTCTCTGCTATTCTAAGCAAACTATGCATAGAGGATGGAAGGAGGACAGAGTGTCTCCTTTCTGATCAGTGCCTGAGATTTAGCCTAAACATGTACAGCTGTGGCCCATTGAGAAGGCTGTAGCCCTTTTGCTCTCAGGGAGAGTGCCACCTGCGGCAGGGAGCAGAGAGAGCAGCTAGATGAAGGGGGCGGGGAGGGGCCCAGTAGGAGCGGCCTGGGTTCTAAACCACACACTTGCCTTTTTTTGGTCTGTTTTCATAGATTTTTCTTCAAAAATGTGTCTTCATTTGTTTTAGGACTTCTTCTAGAGGCTTTAAACAATTGTCTTTCGATTTGTTTTTTTCCCCAACATTTCTCACCTCTTTCACTGGGACGTGGCAGGCAGGAACTTCAGAGAATGACCATGATGGCATTCCAGTAGTCAGTCTCCAAACAATATATTTTTATAATTATTATTTTTCATATTTTTATGTTTTATTTTTAAAACTCTGAGAAGGGAAAAGAAAATACAACTATATGTATGACTTCAAAAAAATCACCTTGTGTCTGGTGAGATGATTTAGTGAATTAACAGCACTTGTTGCTCTTGCAGAGAACCTGGGTTTGGTTCTCAACACCTATATGGCATCAACTCTAGTTCCTGGGGGACACAATGCCCTCTTCTGGGTTCTTCAGGCACTTGCCATGGCATACACACACACATACACACACACACAGTGGCACATACACATCAATAAAAATAAAATATATGTAAAATATACTTAGCATATTAAGAAGCTTATTTCTATTTCTTTTTCTCTTCATATCTTCCTATTGAACTTGGTTACCATTGCGTGTATTGCCTTTGGAATTAAAAAATAAATTATGTCCCCTCCTGTGGAGATTGTCCCAAATTACATTTCTGTATGCTATAGGCTCCTAAAAAGTTTTTATAGTAATCGTCTTCTGCACTTTAAAACAACTTAAGAAATAACAGACAAAATACATAGATCGTTATTACCTACATAATTATCTTTAACATGGTGTTTTTGTTTTCATGAATATTAAATTTGCTGTCTGATATTACTTCATCAGGGTTAGGAAATTTCTCAAGGAAGGCATGTAAATAATACTTCCTTTAGCTTTCATTATAGGGAAGCATATAGTGTCATTTTGCCTTTAGTATTTTAGGTAACTTTACTGATTATATGATACATTGTTGTGTCATTTTTCTTGCATGTTAAAGTTTTCATCCCACTAATTTTTGCTACCCTTCACTTTTTGTACAGGAGTCCACTACTAGTCTTATTGGTATTCTTTTGTAGGAGAGGAATAATTTTCTCTCGATGCTTTCCCTGCTTCCTGTTTCTCTTTGTTCTTAACATTTTGGCTATGCTGTGTCTGAACTATTGTCTCCCCCATTTGGAGTTTGAGCTCGTTACCTTTGTAAATTAGCCTCGCCATCAAAGTTAAAAGGTTTCAGTCATTGTTCTGCTAATATATTTTCAGACTCTTTCTCTTTTCTTCCCATATTTCCAGTATTCCTATGTTGGTGTACTTAATGGTTTCCCACATTTCTTTGAAGTTATGTTCATTTATCTCCATGTTTTTCTGTTATATATTTTGTATGATTGCTAGTAATATGTGCCCATATTCATTGATTCATTCATCTGCCAGCTAAGAGCTACTCTTGAGTCCCTCCAGTAACATTTGAGTAGTTGTACTTTTCAACTCCACAATTCTACATGGTTCCCTTTATAATTTCTGTCTCTTTATTAGTGTTTTGACTTAATTTTTGTTACAATTTACTTTAATTATTTCAACATGCACTGGTTTAGTTATTTTAACATATCTATAACAGCTGATAGGACTAGGATATAGTGCTCACTTAGAGCACTTGCCTAGCATATGTAAGGCCCTCATTTGAAGAAATGAGCAGGAAAAAAAAGAAGATAAAATATCTTCTTTAAAATCTTTGGCGTATCCAACATTTGGGCTCCTTCAAAGGCTGTTTTCAATGTTTATGTTCTTTCCTGTGTATGGGTCACAGTTTTCTGTTTCTTTTATTACATAGTTGCAAATAAACTTGTATATTAAAAATGATATGTGAACTCTCTTCTATATCAATATGTATAGGAGTTTTTTAAAGCCTTGTTTTGGGGTGCTAGGGCTTGAGCTCAGGGCTTTGTATGTGCTAACCATGTATTTGTTCTACCACTGTGATTGGGTACCGGTTTTAGGTAATGGCCTTGCTATCCTTTAATATCTGTAGCTTGTTATTTGTTTAGTCATCTGATTTTGCTGTTGCTGAAGATGATTTGTTTGGACTACTTCTATGAAGTCTAATTCTCCTACCATGTGTATTCTCTGATGCCTATGCTTAAATTCTTATTTGTTTTTGTTTTAGCCTAGCTTCATAGGGATCACCCTTAGGTCTACATGAAGCATTTATCTTTCAAACACTGTGCTTAGACATTGACTCCTTACTCTTAAACTTGTGTGTAGTTTGGAGTTTGTTTTCCCAATTCAAGGTACTTATAATTTAATCTGATGTGCTCTCTCTCCCTTCCTCTCCCTCCCCCCTCTCTCAGCTTCTAGGGTTGAATGTGACTTCTTTAAAAACAGCCTAGATTTCTGTGAGCAACTCCTGGATAAGAATAGCTTACTGTTCAACCCATGTTTCTTCAGGGTTGTGTTTAAGTCCCTTGATCTGATAGATCTGTGTAGATGGAGAGGATTTTTCAGTCTGCTTGCTTTCTCACTCAGATTGCTCCCTGAGAAGCACATATGTACACAGACTTCCAGATTTCCAGATGTTGGTGACCCCAGGACAGCTCTGCTTTGCACTGTCTTTGTTAAACTTCTGGTGAGTTTGCCATTTCATTAGGTCCTAATATTACAGAGTTGCTGGTTCCCTCTTAGTTGCTCATCTAGATCTCTATTTTCTTAATAAGCCCATAGTCATAGAGCCTACTGCATATTGTTTCAGACAGAGGTGCTGGCAACTTCTGTCTTCATTACCCTACTTTCCCTGAGTGGAACCTATGCCTCCCTGTACTGGAACTGAAGCAGTAACAGGCCTCCTTTATTATTATTATTATTTATCAGGCCTCAGTTTTTTTATTGCTTCTCTATGAGCAAGTCCTTGGAGGATAGTAGGTTCTGATAGTCTCTGTTTGTACCCCAAAACATGAAATATATGCCTTCTTTTTCAGTAATGGCAGGGTGACTATACCATTCCTATTGGGTGGTCTTGCCTGGAGCAAAGTGTTCACAAACAGTAGCATCCTAGAGCAACACTTCTATAACAAAAGATTCCTGCTCCCCCCACCGCCTCAGTGAAACTCCAGATGATAGGGGGAGCCTATTTCCTATCCATATTTGTCTGGAATAGAGCTTCTTTAACATTGGGAAAGAGGTTACTCAGGAACAAGTCTTGTCTCAAATACCACTGACCCCTACTGTTCTGACCATGCTCCAGTAGATAAAGTTGACTATTTCTCCACTTCCTGTATGACTTTAGGGAAATTTCAGTTTTCTTTCAATAGTTGGCTTTTTCATAGCTAAATGTTTGTTTCTCTGGAGAAAAGATTCACAAACTCCCTATGACTCCGTTCTCAAATTACTACCAGAAATAATTTCTGACATGCAATTCTAAAGGTACAATGGATAAAACTGCAAATAAGCCTTGGATGAAGCTTGAAATGTTTGTGCTTTGAAACCCACTATTAAAAATTGAAGAAATAGCCTTGTTTTATACTAATGATGTAATAAGTTGCTATAAACACATTAGTTTATAACAATAAAATTATTTTACAGTTTTAGAGATTAGAAATATGACATGATTTTAGTCCATTTTCTATTCTAATATCTGAATGCTTCATGCCAGATAATGTAAAAATAATGAGTGTTTATTCAGATCATGTGTCTGGAGTATGGGAGGTCTCAGGTCAAGGTGGGGGGTTCTGCAGTGTCCCTAGATCATCATGGGGAGACAGCATCAAAAGGTTAGAGGAGCACAATATCAGATGGAGTCAAACTGGCTTCTCTAATAGACACACTCTTGATGTAACTGCTAACCTATTAACCCATTCATGATACCAAGTCCTTATGGCCCGATCGCCTATAGAAAGTCCTACGTAGTTCTGTTGCTTAATATCTCACAATAGGGATTAAATTTTTAACTGTTTTTGTAGAGACATTCAAACTATATAAGAGATCTTAGGAGACTAAAATCCGTGTAATGCTGTACGTTTCCTGGAAACTCTAGAAAATTCACTTCTATTATCTTTTTTTGGTCTTAGATGTACCTCCTTTGTGTGTTCACCTCTCCTTCCCACAGCCTGAATAAATTCAGTAGTTTAAAGGATCCTTGTAGTTTAAGCATTCTCCTCGGTTCAGGACCCTTAACATCATCATATCTAGAAAGTCCTTTTACCATGTAAACGAGCACATTCACTTGTCCCAGGGATTAGAACGTGAGTGCCTTGGACGCTAATTATCCTGTTGATAACAGCAATCTCTGTGCCAGGAGAAAATATTTTCAAAATATCTAGCTAAAAGGAATTTGTATTCAGAATATAGTTTGTTTTACAACTCAATAATAAAAAGATAGCCTATTGAAAATGAGCATAGGATTTGAACAGATACCTCTCCCCAGGAAATGAACAAATAGCCACTAAGCACAGGAAAAGATGCTCAACATCATCATTTATAAGGGAAATGGAATTGAGTCAAAATAGCCCATCGTTTTCACCTCCTGTAGCAATTATAGTAGAATATGCAGATGATACAAGCATTGGTGTGGATGAGAAAAGGGGGCACCCATCCTTACAGAGGTAGCCGCCTAGAATAGAGATTTTATATTATTGGGGAAAAGGTGGGTTAGGGACAAGTCGTGTCTCAAATGCCACTGATTCCTACTGTTACCACAGTTCAGCAGACAGAGTTAGTTTAGCCATTTCTCTACTTTCTGTATGCCATTAGGACACTTTCAAGGGCCTTTACATGGTTGACTTTTTCATAGTTTCCACTAGCCCAGTGTTTGTTAGAACCGTTATGAATGTTAATAGGAATATAAAATGGAATAGACATGTTGGAAAACACTTTGGTGATTCCTTTGCTTCTTACGATACAGTGACTATGATGTACATATCTTCCTAGATATCACTTAAAAGAAATGAAACCACTTCCATATAGAAATGTGTACACAAATGTTTTAGCACTGTTACTTACAACAGCAAAATACTGGGGTGACCCAAATGTCCGTCAAGCGGTAAATAGATGAACAAAATGTGGTGTGTCCCTAGAGTAGCATGCTATTTGGAAATAAAAAAAAATTGAAATACTGTCTTTTTCCATGACATGCATGGATCTTGGAAATATTATGCTAAGTAAAAGAAACTAGGGCTAGGTAGATACGGAGTTGGCAGAGTACTTTCCGTGTAAACAGGAGGAACTGAATGTGACCCTCAGAACCAAGTGACAACTCTGGGTACTATGGGTGCTTGTGATCTTACTAGAAAGGCAGCCAAGTGGCTTCCTGGGATGGGACTTGCAGGCCAGCCAGCTTCCTATTGGGGGAGCTCTAGGTCAATAAACAAAAAAATGCCTCAAAAAAGCAAGATTGACCGTGCCTGAAGAACAAAACCTGTGGTTGACCTCTGGGTTGTCATGCATACATGCACACTCACACATACACATACATACTCAGGCACACACACACAATAGAGAGAAACAAGACACACAAATTACCTTATTCTTTATGATTCTATTTTTAGGAGAAGGCTTATTTATAGAAGCCGTGATTTGTGGAGGTGACTTGGGGCTGGGTATAGTAACAAAACCAGGTTACATATGAGCTGAAAGTTTCTTCTTGGACCATAGTAATGTCTAAAATAAGATTTTGGTGATCATCATGCCACTCTGCAAATACACTGTATTGCACTTAAAATGAATGAATCTTTATGATATGGTAATTTCATGGTATGTTATATCTAATAGAGCTGTTAACTAAAAAGAAATGATTAAAGAATCTTTCTCAGTCTCTCTCTTCCTCTCTAGCTCTGTCTCCCTCTGTGTGGGTCTCTCTCTCTCTCTCTCTCTCTCTCTCTCCCTCCATCCCCCCTCCTCCCCTCTCTTTCTCTGGATGTGTTCATACATACCATAAGGGAAATGACAGGGAGGTAGAAGAAAAACTCTTCTTTCTTTGCTTTTTCTCTGCAATTGAGATTTCAGGAATGAAATTTCTCATTGGCTCATGTACATGAATCCAGACTGGGATGGATATGTATGAAAAGTTTTCTCATCTGGACTATATTTCAAAAACATACATTATAACATATACTATGTTACAGTATTAGTATATTGTTCACATATATTAGATGAATAGGAAGTCGGGTGATTAAGTAGAGGAAGGGATGAGTTTGGTGTTGGTACAAGGGTAGGTAATGGAGGGCACATATCAGCAGAGTACAGTGATACACACGAGTGAAAATGAAATGAAACCATTATTTTGTGAGACAAAGATAGTAATAATAAATATGAGTTCTTATGAACATCCTGTTCTATAGGAAGGGTGGGCTTCCCATGACTTTTCTGCTGACTGTCTTTATCCATGAGGTACATGTGACTCATTTGTGTGCTTCAGTTTCCTTGGTTAATGGAGGAAGTCCACACCTTGGGGTCATACTAGGGCTATACCGACTACAAAAAAATCGACTCTGCATGCTGACTGCAAATAAGCTAAGGAGTGTAGCTGGCCTGCTTATTAGACAAGTAATTTTGCCTGACTTCTGTATATTTGTGCTACCTGAAATTTCCTGTCATCCCTACTACGCTTGGCAGCCTCATCTCCCTGTTCTTTTGTGAGCGTTGCTATAGTGTTCCACGCTGGATTTCCCTTCCTCCTCAGGACTTCTGTTCAAACATCTTTTCTGCATTGCTGTAAACTCTTTCCCTCTGCAATTATTTAGCTCAAGGACAGCAGAAATAGCTATAGCCCAGACCCAGAACCATACTTAGAAAAAAGAAAAAGAAGCCATGAATTGCCATGCGATGTGGGGAATGTGAAACATGTGCTAATCAAGGCCCTTTGTGTTTGGAGCCTACCTGATTTCTCTCTGCCTGCCACAGCCATCTGGGCTTTGCTGGGCCCAGGGGAGCCCCAAAGCCTCCAGCTTAGAAAATGGAGACAAATGAGGATGCCCCAAAGGACCAAACAAAACTTGTTAGTCGTTTGTAAGTCAAAGCACCATATGCAGTGTTTAAGGCAAGGCTGAGAGGACTAGATGCTGCAAAGCCTGCAGGCCCAGCTTTGAAATGAAATACTGAGGCTAATTCAGTGACTCTGCTGGAAGCATCGTTTTCAAAGCTGGGCCTCAGATGGACTGTTGCCATCTGTTCTTGCAGCCCTGTCCATATCCCCGTGGTCAGTGCCTCCTTCACTATGTTGAACCATCTGTCCTCACGGTCACCATGCTTTTTCCCCAAAAGAGACCTGTTCTGGTTCTTATCTTCTAGTCTATCACATCTCCCCCAGTAAAAAATCTATACTACTCAGTGTGGGATCCCAACCTCTTCACCGTCTGGTTCATCTGTTCCTGCTTCGTGTTTTCTCACTATCTATTTGGAGCTAAGGGAACCTTACAAAAGTATCCATCATTTACTTGAGCATTATTATCTCTTCTTTGAATCTGCTAGTGCTTTAGCAAGAAATGAATGCCCCTGCCTTCTTTTTCTGTTAGGGTATGCTACAAAGTATTTAAAACCAAGTGTGTGAGCATACTGGGAAGGCACAGCACTAGGAAATGCCTGTTGAGTTATAACTGTGATAATGGCTAACAGAATTGGTATCCTAGCTTCACCAGTTTTACAGTGAGAATAATCATCCCTATGGGGCAAAATAATTGATATTGTCACTCACTATAGCTGGTAAAATTATGTGTACTTGGACAGTTCTGCATATTGTAAAAGAAATAGAAAAAATATTCCTTCACCCTTGGTTGGAGCTATAAGAAGTTTCTTACCAAATGGCCAAGAGAATGATGTTCTATTTGCCTAGTTGGCTTCTTTGAGTTTACTTGCTTTCACCACCCTCACTGCTAAAGGATGTTCTGCAAGTGCCCTGTCTTGTTAAGAACAAAATTGAGCTGCCTTCTCATTTATGACCCTAGGAAATTGGAGAGGAGATAGATGCCATTATAGTACCTCATTCTTGTCTTTTCCATACCCTAGTCTTAACCAGACTGGCCACAAGCTTCAGTGAGATTGTTTAGCAATCTCTCATATATTGGCATACCTCCTTTCTGCAACCAGTGCCCGGGTGTCTATCTGTCTCTGTGTGTGTGTGTGTGTGTGTGTGTGTGTGTGTGTGTGTGTGTGTG
>LOJH01001962.1:5678-26364 GCA_001685095.1 Ellobius talpinus
GGTCCTCTGGAAGAACAGTCAGTGCTCTTAACCACTGAGCCATCTCTCCAGCCCCTCCAATGGAAACTTTTAACAGGCTGGGAATTATTATAAGTAGTCACTGTGAAGGAAAATTTTTCTTTATCCTTTTCTTGTGATGTTATAGTAAAAAAGCAGTCTTTTAAATAAATCATTATAATAGACCATCCCTTAGGTAATAGAGAAGGCAAGGGAATTCCAGGCTGTAAAAAGCCCATTGGCTGAATCACCTTATTTATAGCTCTTAAACCTGTTAATATTTTCCATTTTTCATATATTTTTTTAAATAACAAATATAGGAGAATTCCAAGGACTGGATGATTTATCAATATGTTGAGCATTTAACTGCTCATGTACCAGCTTTTCTAATACTTGTAATTTTTCTAATGTCAAAGGCCATTTTTCCACCCACACAAGTTTGGCAGGTAACCATTTTAGAAGTAGGACTGTTGGTACCTTTGAAAAATCAGCCGCTGTTATGCCCTGCTTATATACCCCTTGAACCGTCTATGACTTGTTTTGATAACACCTTTGAATATTTTTCTCAGAAGCATGCATTAGTTTATGGCTTATTTCTGAGATTGGAGGGATGTTAATCCGTGTTTTCCATTGCTGCAACAAATCATGTCCCCATAAATTTATTGCTATATTAGCCACATATGGTTTTAATTTTTCTATCTCTCCTTCTGGCCCTATGTGCTCAACCCATCTTGCACTTTATTTTACCCAAGATAAAATTCCAATCCCTAGAAGCTGAATATTTACCTCCCGAAGAGGCCAATCTGGATGTCGAAGATTTTGGTGAAATTATTGTTACATCTGTACCTGTGTCTACCAACCTCTCAATTTTAGTGCCATTTATTTATATTTTTAGCTTTGGTCTTTGATCATTTATAGAAGTTTGTCAAAATTCTTGTTTTATGGTCTCCCCTGAGAATTTTTTTTTATCTACTGAAGTTCTCTGTCATCCAGACCAGTATGTTTTTTTTAACAACAGGCTTTTAATTGCTCTGTGGAGCGGTTTTCCCAATGTTGATAGGGAATGATTGAACCAAATCTGAAGCAAAAGCCTTTGAGAGCCCCCCAGGACATTTCCCAACGGCAAAGGGTTACCTTGCCTGTCCCTTGTTGATCTGCATTCGTTAGTCCAATGTCAGCCTTTGCCACACCCATACCTTCTGCATATTCCAGAAGGCTGGGGCCTTCTCTTTGGATTTTTCTCTAGAAAAAAAATATTGTTTACAGGAATACCTTGCCTAAAATCCATTTCAGATGACCTTGTTTACCATAATTAAAACATTTGACCTTTGATTTTTCTTAAAAATTTTAGAAACCACTTCTCCTATTCAAGTACCACTTCTCCTATCTAAGTATCATGGTAAGTGTGAGATCCAATATCAGCTCTAATTCAGATCCGTTTATTTATGGGTGCTGATCTTGACTTTAAAGGACCTTTTAAATTCTAAATTAATATTTTCAAAAACCAAAGATTTAGTTAATATTTGTCTAACTTCTAGATCTGGTATCATTCTATTTATAGCTGAAACCAATCTTTCTTGAAAATCAGTGAAGGCAGGCTGGAAAGATGGTTTAGAGGTTAAGAGCACTGGCTGCTCTTCCAGAGGAACTGAGTTCAATTCCCAGCACCCACATGGCAGCTCACAACTGTCTGTAACTCCAATTCCAGGGGATCTGATACCTTCACACCAATGCATATAAAATAAAGTGTAATAAATTATTCCAAAAAAATCAGTGAAGGCATCTTTTGGTCTTCAGTCATCTTTTCTGATTTTTCAAGCCTGTCTCAAGCACTCAAAGCTGCTGTATGGTATAGAACCAAGGTGTGATCATCAAATATAGACTGTCTTTATGAATCAGCTTACTGGGCCTCATTGAAAACCTGATTTTGGGAAATTTCCATACCTCTCACCCACTTTGTTTGCTCTGTGACCCAGCATCCTCTCTCCTGCATCTTTTCCATTGTAACTGAGGACCAGATTCCAATATTACTGTAGCTAAATCTCTCCAGTCTTGTGAAATAATTCTGTTCCTAGTTTCCCATGAATTTAACATCTGCTTCACAAAGGGTGAATGCATACCATATGAAATGACCACTTCCTTAAATCTCTTCAAATCTAACATGTCTAAAGGATTCCAATTAACTTCTGTATATCCTTGGGGGTGCCTGTCATCTGGTGGTCATTCTTAAATGGTAACTGAATAAATTAAGGTCAATGTTCTAATAACTTTAGACGGCTTCTTGTCAGTTTCAATGGTATGGTAGGTTCTGCTCTAAATTCCTCTGTCTGTATTTTTTTTATTTTCATTCATAGGTCTTTCTAATGCTTGTATCCTTTCAATAGTAAGTGTGTCTAAGACTTACATCTTATTCATCAGATTTTTATTTTTACTAATAAACTTTCTAAGGCTTTTATAATTATCAATCAAATTTTTCTTATTTTCATTGGTGAGTCTAACTTTTGCATCTTATCAGTAATGAGTCTTTCTAAAGCTGTATCTTATCAACAGTAAGTCTTTCTAAGACTTGTATCTTACCAGTTAAATTATCATATTTGGCACAGTTATCAAACTACTTTTTAAGGATAGAATATTAACTATCAAAATATCAAAGTTTGATTTTATGCCAATTTCAACTAAGACATTTATCCCTTCATTTAAAATTTTTCATTTTCAAACCATTCATAGTAGCACTATAGAGAGTCCTAGCACCCTGTATCATGATTCTTTTTTTTGTGTTTTGTTTTGTTTTGCTTTGTTTTTGTTTTTCAAGGTCAGGTTTCTCTGTGAACTAGCTCTTGTAGACCAGGCTGGCCTGGAAGATCACAGAGATCTGCCTTCCTCTGCCTCCCAAGTGCTGGCATTAAAGGCACTGCCACATAGTGATGCTCCCCATTCTTAATGTGGGAAAGATTTTTCTTTTTAATGTTATTTAACACTCTCCTAAAGGACTTCTTAGGTGTCTCACCAAATCTGCTGACTTCTCTGTTTGTCTGTGGTGTTGTTTGTAAATCCAAGCCCCACTCACAATTTCCAAACAAGAACCTGCTTTCTAGAGTCCCAGCAACTGCTGCAGAGCCAGCTGGCGTGACTTCTCTGTCCATGTGTTGGTGCCATGTGTTAGAGCACCAAGTGTTTTATCTTTGGGCACAGTGACTGTGCCTTAATTTGCTGCTATTTCAGGCAGCAATTGAGACTCTACAATTATGGGCCTGCTTCTCTGGCAGCAGCCCAGCCATTCAGGTCACAGCCCGGTGGGAATTCTGTTCTACAGGCACTGGCTCAGCTGCTGCCACTGACGATAGCTTTAGCTAAATCTCTATCATTCTATTTATAACTAAGACTCGAGATTCAAGGCTGGGGTGAAAACCTGCTAGCTCAGAGAGGTTGAGTAGCAATTAGCAAACCTTCTCTCCTTGCTGGTGGCTCCCAAACAGCACATCCTTCTGCTCCACTAAAGCAAAAAAGCTGTACCACTCCAAATCCCTCCCTTTCTACTTCTAGTGTGTCCCTCTATCTTTTCCAGATGCCCCTTGATGCTCTATGATTACTTTCTGTCAACTGGTTGCTTGCTAACTCAGCCTCCTGATGCAAAGTTTATTTAACTAATAGAAATGCTAATTCAGGGTTCACAGTGTGAGGCAATATCCTCCAACAACCAGTTATAGCACATAGTGGACTGACTTATGTCCTCTTGACTAGATATGCCTATCAGAGCCCCAAATGTGAGCCAAGCCTGTAGGTGTCACATAGATTCATATAGATAGCTTCTGATAGGAAGTTATCTGAGTTAGTGTAGGCCCTAAGAGATGGACTAAGAGAGAGACATCACAGGAAGTTAGGTAGAGGTGGAATGATGTAGCTAAAAACCAAGGAACACTGGGAAGAGTCAAAAGCCAGAAGGATGCAGCCCTGCCCATGCCTTGCCTTGGGACTTCAAACTTCTAAAAACTACAAGAGAATAAATTATTTTCAAAAACATTTGTTTTAATTTTATATGTATAAATATTTTACCTAAATGTATGCATGCGTACCACATATATGCAGTACCCATGGAAGTCAGAAGAGGATGCTGGGTCCCCTGGAACTGGAGGTTCAGAGAGCTGTAAGCCACCCAGTGCATGTTGGCAACCAACTAGGTCCTCTGGAAGAACGGTGGATTCATTTAACCACTCAGCCATCTTTCTTGCCCCAAGAGAATACCACTATGGTAACCTCTTATCCACAGCCATAGAAAAACACAGAGGCCTGGCATGGTAGCACAGGCCTTAATTCCAGTACCAAGAAGGCAGATGCCAAGGCAAGTGGATCTCTGTGGGTTTGAGGACAGCCTGGTTGAGTCAGTGAGTTTCAGGTTAACCATGGCTATAAAAAAAAGAGAGAGAGAATAGGAGGACAGAGACATCTGATGTGCCCCACCCCCCTCCAAGCGGCCTGGTACTCTGCTGGGTGTTATGTGTGGGGCCACACCAGGGCCTCAGTTTATCTGCATTCTCAGCTTCTTTAACATAGATGTGCACGCGTGCATGCGTGTGCACGTGCACACACACACAAGCACGCCAGTGACAGGCCTGTCTGCATGGTGGTGCAGGTCTTGCTTTCTGCTGTCAGCGAGTCTCAGCAGACCAGGGACCCTAGCCTCCCTGCTGACAGAGGTGATTTGAGTGATTCCTGCTTGCCGTGGCGCAGGACCAGGGTCACGGACTTCTGCTGAAGAAAGAGTTTCATTCAGGGTTTGATAAATGACTGTTTATTGCTGGTGGCAGCACTGGCTAATCACCAGCACATCAGCCATCGTAATTAGAGAGGGGTTGAGGGCGGAGGCCCTGTGGTCCTCCCTGGCTCCAGCCTGATTCTGCCCTGCTAACCCTTCCTGGGCTATAATGCTGGAGGAAGCAAGATGGCACCCTGCAAAGGAGGGATCTTGGGGTACTTGGGCCTTGTGGGGAGCTGCAGACAGACTGGCCTGTGGATGGAGTTGTACGCGAAGTGGAGAGAGGAAGCTGACGAGGCCTATTAATTGTATGGCCCAGGTGCCCAGGCCTCAGGCTTGCAAAAGTGCAGCCATTGCACAATGGTAGCCCCACAATCCCACGGAGTCTTCTGATTTGGGTGTGTTAAACTACGCAAAGGATGTAACATTTACCATCTCAGCCATTTTAGGTGTATGGTTTGTAAATGGCATTACTCAGATTTTAGAGTCTATTTGTTTTTCCTTCTGTGAGGTTGGGATTTGAACCCAGGCTTCTCTAGTGTGCTCCACCACCGAGATGCATCCCCAGCCGGGCTTTTGCTTTTAATTTCGAGACAGGGTCTCACCAAGTTGCCAAGGCTGGCCTTGAATTCGCAATACCCTCTCCCTCAGTTGCCCAAGTAACTGGAATTCAAGCCTCTTCCACTTATCTGCCCATTTAAAATTTAATGACTTCAAATCCCAACCTATTATTAATGATCACAAACTACTATATTATACATAATATGAATCTGTTACGGAGTGTCTGATCTCCTCATTTTGTGGATCAGAACGTACTTCATACATTTTGAAACAGTATCTCACTGTATGGCTCTGGCTTACCTGGAATTTGCTGTGTAGACCAGGCTGGCTTTGAAATCAACCCAGAGGGCTCCGGAGTTGGTTGCTAAAGAGCTCACAGCGCAGGCCCTGTGTCCCGAGTTCAGATCCTCAGCTCCCATGTAGATGGCCAACATTAATAATTTCAGCACAGGGGCTGTGGACACAGGAGAATTCTTGGGTGGCCACCCAGGCTTGCTGAGTAGCGAGCTCCTGGGCCACTGAGAGACCCATCTCAAACTGTAGGGTGGGGAGTGATTGAGAAAAATCCAAGATGCAGACCTCTGGCTTCTACACCCACCCTGTGTGCACCTGCACACTATACCAGTTCACACATAAACAGGTGAGGTAAACACACACACACATCACAGAGGAAGGGAGGGAGGGATGGAGAGAGGGAGAGAGAGAGAGAGAAAGAGAGAGAAAGAGAGAGAGAAGCCCTGAGGTCCATTTTTGAATGTGGGTTTCATGAGACAAGGTCTCATGCTAGCTCAGGCTGTTCAGGCTGGTTTTCGACTTCTAGACTTGTGGTAAGCCTCCTGCTTCAGCTTCCCATGTGCTGAGGAGGCAGTCATGAGTGACCATGCCTAATTAGGCCCTGAGGTCTTTTTTTGTTTGTTTTTTTTTTTTTTAAGACAGGGTTTCTCTGTAGCTTTGGAGCTTGTCTTCAAACTAGCTCTTGTAGACCACGCTGGCCTCCAACTCACAGAGATCCGCCTGCCTCTGCCTCCCGAGTGCTGGGATTAAAGGTGTGTGCCAGTGATGGCACCCTCTCCAGTTTATACAGCGCAGGATCCCCAGCCAGGGAAGGACACCTCCCTCAGCGGGTGGATCTTCTCACCTCAGGTAAAGTAATCAAGATGCTTCCCCACAAGGCATGACTAGAGAACCATCTACCAGAAGATTCCAGGTTTCGTTGAGCTGACAACACCGACCGTCACAGCCCCCAGTCTAGATCTTTCACAGCTCCAGCTATGGGCATTCACTGTGTCTGTTTGCGCTGGTTACCTTTTTCCTGGTTGTAGCAAAATACCAGATAGAAGCAACTTAGAGATGAAGGATGTGTTCTGGCTCATCATGGTGGGGAAGGCAGGGGATGGTGGCTTTTGGCTATGGTGGCAGGAATATACAGCTATCCCATACTTCTCTGCAATGAGCAAGCAGGTTTGGGACAGGAAATGGGGCTGGGCCATAAACATGGAGGTGGGTCCCCAGCCACCCACTTTATCCAGCGTGTTCCACAATGTCCCAAAACACCACCACAAGTTAGGGACCAAGTGTTCAAATGCAAGGACCTGTGGGGGCCTTTTCACATCCAAACCATAAATCGACTTGAATGTCTGATAAGCAACTGAGATGGTTTTAAAAAATATTTGCAAATAAATTTCCACGTTACAACTTCCTCAGGGAGCAGAGGTAAATTTCCCATTTCCGGAATAAGGGGTGAGCTGGCAGTTAGCTTATCCCTGACACAGTCTAGTTCTAACGGGGATGATGGAATATGATTTCTGACATTAGCTATTGAGATACTATCCAATCTCACCTTTGGGTGGCTCAGAGGCACAGGAATTGAAGTTCCCTGCCAGTGGTTGCCTGGGGGTGCCATTTGGAAATGAGCGAGGTGCCATTTCGGAAGTGGGTTGGGTGCCATTTTGAAATGTGAAGGTGCCATTTTGGACATGGTTGGGTGCTATTTTGGAAGTTGGTCCTAATTGAGTCTTCAGAACTTGCAGCCTCAGATGATCTCCTGGGAGGCCCTCAGGAGAACTGCCTCTGCTTTCCTGCTTACACTAATAGGAAAGCAATAAACATCTGTTATTGTTATATGCTATATATATGTTATACATGTTATATATAACATATAAACATGTGATATGCTGAGTTTTGGGGAAACTTATTTTTTTAATATTTATTTATTTATTCTTTTTTTTGTTTTTCAAGACTGAGTCTCTTCCATGTCAACCTGGCTGTCCTGGAACTCACTCTGTAGACCAGGTTTGTCTTGAACTTACAGAGATTCACTTGCTTCTGCCTCCCAAGTGTTGGGATTAAAGGCGTGCCCACCACTGCCCAGTGGGGAGCTTTATTATGTAGCATTAATTGATAAGCATTTCCAGTGTGACACGTCGAAGTTGAACATCTAATAGTCCCTCTGCAAGCACAATCCTCCCTGCTCAGGAAACAGCTGTCTTTGCCTGTCTTCTGATATGTTTGATCTCAGGCGAGACCTTGAAGTCACCCTTAGATCCCATCTTGCTTTCACAACACACATCCAACATAAGATCAATTGCCATGATTCTAATTTAAAAATATATTCAAAGCCCAACCATGCCGCCCTATGATTTTAGTTACCACTACCACCCTGGTCCACGCTGCATCCTTTACTAGGCCGATTGTATCAGGTCTCTACCCAGCCTTCCTTCATCGTGGTTCTGAGAGCCAATTCCAAGTATGGCATCCGGAGGGATCTTTTAAAACCACGGACCAGTGCTGGGAGATGTCTCCATTGGTAAAGTGTTTGCTGGGCAAGCCTGAAGACCCGAGTTCGGTTCCCCTGCACCCATGTCAAAAGGGGAAAGCCGGGACAGAGAATCCCAGGGGCTCCCTAGATAGTTCATCTAGCTGGATGGGTAAGTTCTAGGTTCAGTGGGAGACCGTGCCTCAAAGAGTAAGTGGCATCGAGTGACTGAAGAAAACACATACATCTCTGACCTCCACACGAAAGCATACACATGTGCATACACACCTATATGTACGTGTGTACGCACCTGCACGGACATGTACCTCCATCCACTAACACACACACAGGAAACACTCTACCAGACTGTGCCTACTCTTCCGTCAGATCTGTGACCTGTCCCCTCCCTCCACTTCTTAGACCTTTGTTCAGATGCCATTTCTTGGTGAAGCATTGTGTGAACCCCCCACCCCGGGGCAGTCTCCAGTTTTTATTTCCTTCATTTATTTGTGTTCTTTCTGATTTTTTGGAACAGCATTATCATAGTCAGGGTTACTATTGCCACCACGAAACACCGTGAGTGCATGTAGCTGGAGCAGGAAAGGCTTTGTTTGGTTCACACTTTCACATCACAGTTCAACACTGAAAAAGCCAGGACAGGACTCAAGCAGGGCAGGAACTTGGAGGCAGGAGCTGATGCAGAGGCCATGGAGGGAGCTACTTACTGGTTTGCTTCCCGTGGCTTGCTCAGCCTGCTTTCTTACAGAACCCAGGACCACCAACCCAGGCATGGTAACACCCACAATGCGCTGGGCCTTCCTACATCAATCACTAATTAAGAAAATGCCCCGTACAATTGCCTGCAGCTTGATTGTATGGAGGGATTTTCTCGGGGTTGCTCCTTTTAGATGACTATAAAGTGTCAAGTTTACATAAAACCAGCTCATAAAAACACTTCTTTTTCTCTCAAGGCAGGGTCTCTCTGTGTAGTCCCGGCTGTTCTAGAACTCGCTTTGTAGACCAGGCTGGCCTCAGCTCACAGAGATCTTCCTGCTTCAGCCCCTGGAATGTTGGCCTTAAAGGCATGAGTCACCCCTGCCAGCTACAAACTTTCTTAGCACGGCAAGATTGTTGTCTAGTCTGCATTCTGTTGGATCCCCAGCACCTTCTTTCCTTGCTGGCTATGAGTCCATGAAGTTATTTTGTCTTATTTATTAGTATTGTGTGTGTGTTCACGCACATGCCGTAGCACACGCGTGTAGGGGTGTAAAGGACAACTTCTGGGAGTTGGTTCTCCCTTCCACTGCGGCTTCTGGGGATGGAACTCAGGTCGTTAAGACTTGAAGATCAAGCATTTTTTTTTTTAAATCTGCTGAGCCATCTCGCTGGCCTCATTTTTGTTTTAAGAACTGTGGTGCTCAGCTTATATCAGAACCACCTGGGAATGGTGAGCGCTCTAAATGCCCAGGACGCCCAACACCATCGTGGGTCCTCAGCTGATGTCTGATGGAACCCGGGAGGTAGGAGGAGGCACTCCTATGAAACTCCATTGCATTTGCCTCCTAATCTCTCTGCAAAATATATTATTTCTGCTTTAACAGAGGCAAGGAAAACAGTAAAGTACATCGAAATTGGTTTGTATTAAAAAAAACCTCCTCCGGACATAGGGTAATAAATTACAGACAGAGGATTCAATATAGGCTATAAATTGAATATTTTAGTGTGTGAAGAGCTGCAGTGAGTGTTCCCTTGGGGGTTAGAGTTTATTTCCTAAGCTTTTGTTCACTACATCATGAGTCTTTTCAATAAGATGATCTCTCTGATTGACTGACGGCTAGATGAACCCTGCAGCGAAGAAAGGGGGGTTGTGGGGTGTGGTGAACCTGAAAGCACCTCTGGGAAGGCGCTTCCTGGCCAAATATTTACTAAGGTCCCAAACAGGCCTGGCTGAACTCAGAGTCCCTAGAGCACTCCCTGGTTTACAAGCTGGGGGTCATGACCTTTGGGGGTCATGCATATCAGATATTTACATTGTGATCCATAACAGTGGCAAAATTACAGTTATAAAGTAGCAATGAAATAACTTTGGTCGGGGGTCACCGCATCAGGAGGAACTGTCCTAAAGGGTCACGGCATTAGGAAGGCTGAGAACCACTGCCCCAGAGAGAAAGCCTGAAGGTCTAAGTGAACCCCCTCCCTGGATGATGAACCTACCCTAGAGAGAACAGCATTCATTCACTGACAAAGTCTAATTACTTTTTTAAAAATATTGCTTTTATTGGGGCTGGAGAGATGGATCCACAGTTTGGAGTATTTATGGCTATTGCAGAGGACTGGGGTTTAATTCTCCACACCTACGTGGTGGTTTACAACCATCTACAGATCCTGTGCTCAGTGATCTAACACTGTCTCTGGTCTTTTTGGAAGCCATGCATACATACGAAGGTACGCCTACATACACAGAGACAAAACACTCATGCATTTGTGTGTACCTGGGGCCTATTGTTCTGAGCCACCTTGTGGGCTCTGGGAATCAGACCCAGGTCCTCTGGCAGTCAATGTTTTTAACCATTGAGCCATGGTCACTCCAGCAACCCCTTTCCTCCATGGCCTCTCAAAGGTACCATCCATCAATGGGGTTTTCATGACAAATGTCACCAGCTTTGATTTTTTTTTTCTTCAAGACAGGGTTTCTCTGCGTAGCTTTGGAGCCTGTCCTGGAACTCACTCTGTAGACCAGGCTAACCTCAGACTCATAGTGATCTGCTTGCGTCTGCCTTTTGAGTGCTGGTATTAAAGGTGTGTGTTACCACCACCTGGCTTGATTTTAGTTTTTGAGACAGGGTTTTAGCTGTGCAGTTTAGGGTGACTTTGAATTCCTGATACTCCTGCCTCTGCTTCCCAAAGTGCTGGGATTATAGATATGTACAACAATTCCTAGCTTTCCTCAAGATTTTGAAAGGACAGATATTCAAACCACAGCGGCCCATCTGATATAGTAACTAGCCATGGGAGGTTGCCAAGAGCTTGAAACATGGCTTGTTCAAACTCAAGGTAAACGTGTCCAGGAAATGTGTTCGGCCTCAATGTAAAGGTTCATGTAGATGTGCCTAGGAATTTGGAGACTTAGTACAGGAAACAAACCAACAAACAATAGTAAAATCTTTTTTGCTTTTCTTTTCTAGACAGGGTTTTATATATCCCAGACTGGCCTCCAACTTGCTACATAGTTGAGGATGACCTTGAACTCCCAACCCTCCCACCTGTGTCTACCTTCCGGGTGTTGGATATTACAGTGTGTTCCACTAAGCTGGATGTATGTTGTACTGAGGATGTAATCCAGGTCCTCCTGAATGCTAGACCTCATTAAAATTTTTTTTAATGATTTAATGTTGAATCAATATGTTGTGTTAATGAAATACCTTTAAATTTAACTCCACCTGCTTTTATTTCTTTCTGTAAAGTTGAATGTAACACACACGGCTTTCATCTTATTTCATTTACATAGAAGCATGTAGAGGTGGGAAAACTCCCCGCTCCTGTCTGGAGAGAGTTCCTTCCTTCCCTGGATTTGTTACTTTTTTGTTGTTGATGTGATAAAATGCCAGGACCAAGTGTCTTACGGACAGAAAAGCTTATTTCGGCTTCTGGTGCCAGAGGGATAAGAATTCATCCCGGCGGGGAAGTATGGTAGCCAGCTGGAGACTTAGGAACAGGAAGCCGAGAGATCGTGTTTTCAACCACAGCCACGTAGCAGAGAGCAAACCTGAAGGGGTCGGAAGCTCTGAGCTCTCAAAGCCTACCCACTGTGAAATACTTCCAATAAGGCTGTTGGTGCCCACAATCTCCCCAACAGTGTCACCAAGTGAAGACAGGTGTTCAAATATGTGGGTCATAGGGGAGAGTTCTCATTCTCCTTAATCTCCCCCATGCAGAGTTTCTCTGTATATCCCTCCCTGACTGTCCTGAAACTCACTTTGTAGACCAGGCTAGCCTCAAACTCATGGAGACCCGCCTGCTTCTGCCTCCCAAGCGCTGGGATTAAAGGCGTGCACCACCACCACCCGGCAGTTCTTCTTTTCTTCAAAAAAGGAGAAAAAGATAGACTTTGTACTTATATGTATGTGTGTGAGCCTGCCAGAGTATATGTGCATCACATATACATGACTACAGGAGGTAGGAATAGGGGGCTGGATCCCCCCCAGACCTGGAGACACAGTGGTTGTGAGTTGCCATGGGGGTGCTGGGAACCAAACCCATGTCCTTCGCTGGTGCAGCCAGCCATCTTTATCTCTGAGCCGTCGCCAGCACCCTTTCCCACTTTGTTTGGAATCAGGGTCCTACTCTGTAGCCTTAGCTGGCCTGGAACTTGCTATGCAGGTCAGGATGGCCTTGAGTGTAGAGATCTGCCTGTCTCTGTCTTCTCAGCAGTGTGGTTAAGGGCAGGTGCCATCCTGCCTGGCCCACTGTTTGTTTATATATGCCGTAGTCTTCACACGGGGACTCCCACCCGCGAGCCCAGGCTGAGACTTGAACCCAGGGCTTTCCACTTGCCAGGCAAATGCTTCACCACAGGTGTACACCTCCAACCCTTAGTCTTCGGAGATGCGGTGTTGCTCTCGAAGCCCAGACTGTTCTTGTCTTTATAGTCTCCCTGCCTCAGTCTCCTGAGTGCTGGCACAATGCTTGGCATGCACCCCTGCAGCTGGTGGAGTATTTACTTCATGTCATTTCTCTGCTCCTGCTCTCCAAATAATCTGATTATTTAACCAAGGAGGACCTAGAGACCTGCGTGTGTCAGCCACCCCAGGTGACTCTGATGCACTCTGAGATGCAGGCGAGGGCATTGAGCTCAACCTGCAGAGCCGCCTCCAGGGACGCTGTGAAGATACAGTGTGTTCAGTAGCAGGGCTAGGCTCCTTTGCCCTGCTCTCTTCATCCAAGTTCCCAGGTAACTCCATGCTCCTGGTTGGAGGGCCACACTCAGAGTAGCATGGGCTCAGGCCAGGCTCCCCTTTCCCTCTCCACTCCCCTGGCTCTCTTTCTTCCTTTCTCTTCCCCTCTGTTCCCCACCCTCTCTGGCCCTTCTTCCTTTTTCCTCCTTCCTTCTCCTCCCTCCCTCTGTCTCTCTTTCCCTCTCTTTGTCTCTCTTTCTCTCCCTCCCTCCATGTCCTTTTCTCTTTCATTTTTCTTTTCTTTCTTCCTCCTCATTCTTTGCTGGGATAGGGTCTTTCTCTGTAGTCCTCATTGGCCTGGCATTTGTTACATGGACCACACTGACCTCAAACTTCAAATTATTCTTCCACTTCTGCTTCCTGGCTCTAGGATTACAGACTTGTGCCATGTATCATCATGGCAGGTAGGTGCTGATTCTCAACACCTGATCTCAGAGGAGGAAGAGAAAAAGGCAGAAGAAGAGGAGGAAGAAGAGCAGCAGCAGGGAGGGGCAGCAACTGAAAGCCTTAGGCATGTGGACTCCTCAATCTTCATTCCCAACCTCTTCCATCCGGGAGCAGGGCAGTCATGTATGTTGAGTCAGCCCCGATGAAGATGCTGCTGGCGCTTGGAACCTTTAGTTAATGTTGGAACATCTTATCCTAACACAAAGGCCCTGCTCCTGCTCCAGGATCTTCACTGGGCAGGCGGCCCCAACCTATCCCCTTGCACAGAGGCAGGTCTTCTGTTTGCGGGAGCCCCACCCTGGGTGGCCTGCCTTGGGAGCCTGCTCCTTGCATCCCTAGCATGGTAGCACACATGGTTTAGCCAGGATGGCAGGAGGTTTCTCCCTATTGAGAGGGTTGACAGGCCTCCCGTCACAGCTTGATTGACAGCCCCCTAATCAGCAGGAAGAGAATGGTGTGCCACTAGAATGATGTTTGCTCTGTAAATATTTGACATTATCTACCCTGAAAACCTGAAAGAGAACTTCATTTTTCTTTCTTTTTCTGGGAATACAGCAAGTCACAGAACACCCATAAGTATAATTAGTCTGACAAGGGAGTTTCTGATTGGGGCTGGGGACTTAACACGAACGAACAATCGCAGGCATCTGTGTTGCTGTGTTGGCTCTTTGTGGCACACAAGGGTGGCTCATCTGTGACCGCAGGACTCCCTGTGACCTCTGGACATGTTGCAGATGCTTGGGCTGGGCTCGGGCCTGCGAGTCTGCATTTCAAACTAGCTCCCAGGGCCACTACTGCTGAGGGGAAGGACCAACATGAGGGGCAGGAGCTACATGGCTTTCTTGCTGCTGATGCCAGCCTTGTGTCCAGAGATGGTTCAGAGGTCACTGAGGGTCATTTGATGGTTTTGGGTTTCAAGTCTTGTTCTACAGATTGCCAGAGGGCACGCCAAGGTGCATGATCTCCCTTTTTAGGATAGCACTAATATCGTATATACATATATATTATACATGGATAGATGTATGTATATATGTATGTATGCATGTATGCAGGCATGTATGTATGTGTGTGTATGTACTGGTTTTTCGAGGCAGGTTTTCCCTGTGTTGCCCTGGCTGTCCTGGAACTCAGTCTGTAGATCAGGCTAGCCTTGAACTTGCTGAGCTCTGCATGCCTCTGCCTCCTGAGTGCTGGGATTAAAGGTGTGTTACTCCATGCCCGACTATAAAAATATTTTTTTTATCTTTTGCTGTAAACATGTGAAGGGCATGTAGCACACTGATGGTCAGAGGACAGCTTCGAGAGCTGGTCTCTCCATCACGAGTCCTAGGGATTGAACTCCGGTCAGAGGCTTGGCAGCAAGCACTTTTTGCTGCTGAGCTGTCTCGTTGACTCTTATTTTTAACTCGAGGGGCTTTTCCTTCCAGTTCTCTCTCTTCATATGATTTTGTTCATTTTGTTTTGCTTTTTTGTAGATTGAGGATTCAATCCAGGATTTCAAACATGCTAAGGAAGTCCTGGGCCACTGAGCTACACCCCCAGCCGTACTTTTAATTTTAATTTTGAGACACGTTCTTACTCAGCTGCTCAGACTAGCTTGGAACTCACTGCAGCCTACATAGACCTAGGACTTAGGAACTTCCTGCCTTAGCTGTGATTGCAGGTCTAAGTCACCAAACTCAGCTTCCCCAAAATATGTATTTTTTAATTTGGAAAAATATTTTTTCTTTGCTGGGCAGTGGTGGCACCCATCTTTAATCCTAGCACTCGGGAGACAGAGGCAGGAGGATCTCTGTGAGTTTGAGACCAGCCTAGCTAGTCTACAGAGTGAGTTCCAGGACAGTCAGGGCTGCACAGAGAAACCCTGTCTCAATAATATATATATGATTTACATTTTTTATTTTTTGAGCTTATATATTACACACACACACGTTTTGCCAGCATGTATGTCTGTGTACCACATGGCCATGGTGGCCTGGGAAGTCAAAAGAGGGCAATTGGATCCTTTGGAATTGGAGTTACCAATGGCTGTGAGCCGCTGTATGGGTGATAGGAACAGAAACTGGGTCCTCTGGAAGAGCAGCCAGTGCTCTTAACTGCTGAGCTATCTCTGCAGCAACCCCCACTCCCACACCATCTCCTTTGATTTTTTTTGTTTGTTTTGTTTTGTTTCCACACAGGAGGGTCTTACTATGTAGCTCTGATTATCTGAAATTCTCCATGTCAACTAGGCTGGCCCCAAAACCACAGACATCTGCTTGCCTCTGCCTACTGAGTGTCTCCTCTGATACTTTAATAATACCACTATACAGGATACTTTTTTCATGAGGTTGGCTTCTGTTCTGGCTGGTTTTGTGTGTCAACTCGACACAAGCTAGAGTCATCAGAGAGGAAGGAGGCTCAGCTGAGATCCAGCTGTAAGGCATTTTTTCAATTAGTGATCAATGGAGGAGGGCCCAGCCTGTGGTGGGTGGTTCCATTCTTAACCAATCGTCCTGAGTTCTATAAGAAAGCAGGCAGAGCAAGCCAGGGTAATCAAGCCAGTCAGCAGCACTTCATGGCTCCTGTACTAGCTCCTGCCTCCAGGACCCAGCTTTGTTTGAGTTCCTGTTCTGACTTCTTCAACAATGAACAGCAATGTGGAAGCATAAGTCAAATACAGCCCCCTCTGCCCGCCACAACTTGCTTTTGGGTAATGGTGTTTCATCACAGTAATAGAAACCCTAGACAGCTTCTTTGGAGGGTACGGATGCTATCGGTTTAGGCGTCAAAGTCCAAGTTCCCTGCTGATAACATACATTATTTAGACAAATAATTCCCCTTGTGGTGGTTTAATAGGTGTGATCCCCATAGACTCATGTGTTTGAATGCTTGGCACATGGGGAGTGGCCCTACTAGCAGGTGTGGCCTTGTTGCAGTAGGTGTGGTCTCGCTGGAGGAAGTGTGTCACTGTGGAGGCAGGCTTTGAGGTCTCATATATGCTCAAGCACACCCAGTCAAAAGTTTTCTTTCTCTTGCCTGCAGATCAAACTGTAGAGCTCTCAGTTCTTTCTCCAGCACCCTGTCTGCCTGCAGGCCACCATGTTTCCCGCCATGATGATAACAGACCAAACCTCTGAACTCTAAGCCAGCCCCAGTTAAATGCTTTTCTTTATAAGAGTTACTGTGGTTGTGGTGTCTCTTCACAGCCATAGAAACTCTAAGACTCCCCTTGAGAACCTGATTCAAAGTAAGATCTTGGTGATATTTGAATATGTACTGTGTAAAATGTCTGAAGCTGACACCAGAAGACTAGTGTTACAGGTGACTGGTCCACTCTCTTGGTTCTCAGGCTGCTGCCTGCACGTAGGCGATGATGGGGCATGAGGCAGGGGTGCTGTCTAGGATGGAGTAGGCATCTGTTCTCTGCCACAGAATAGGGCTGGAAGGCAGGCTTGGGACTGGCTTGATCCATCCCTTCACACGGTGTGTGACCTGAAGTGCCCCCTTCAGTCATACTTGGTGTCACCTCTGTTGTGGACACCGCACATTTTCTCGGTGACTCAGTGAGTACACTCAAGGACATACAGAGGGAGGTTGCTCAGGTCTCCCCTCCTTTTTGTAAATGAGACAGGATGTCGTGTACCCTGGGCTGGCCTTGAACTTGCTATGCACTTGGCTCCTTCTCCTCTTGCCTCTTCCTCCCAAGTGCTGGGATGGAAGGTGTTTACCACCATGCCCAGCAAAGTTCTTTCTCATCGGTGAGGCTCAAACACATGAACCGCATGCTTCTACCATCCTGGGGTTGTAGTCTTGAGGCTAGGATGTTGTCGAGGAGGGCGGGCGTAAGGGCTGTAGTGGTGAGGGATGGAGGGGCAGGTGTGAACACCACTGTGCCCTGCCTTCTGGGACTGCCAGTCAGAAGCCGGCAGCATAAGTGGCCTCAAGCGAATGGTCTTTGCGGAAGAGAAATCCTGTTCGTGGGAGATGGGAGTTGTCCCGGAGTGGTGAATGGTATCAGAAGATGCAAGGTCCCACCTTTTGCAAAGGTCCTGAGGCAGAATGCCTGGAGGGGGCTGGAACTAAAGGGTTTCAGGTTGGCTGAAACAGAATGTGCCAGAATGGCAACAACTAGATGAGACACACGCTTGCAGGCCTGCCGAGGCCTTTGTGATCCTACTCCAAGGCTCCAGAAAGCCATTAAATTGGTGCAGGCAGACATGGCGGGCAAGAGTGTGGGAAACATATTCTTCTCTCACACAACACCAGGTGTTTCCTCACATTTTTCCATCTCCCTTGTGGGAGAAGCTTTGTTGTAGAATGTGGGAACTAGCCCAGGAGGGGACCTGAGTGACTGGGTGGGGAGGGAGTTGAGATGCCAGCTCACACTGCGGAGATCCACCCTTGTCCTGTTGGCCTGCCATGGAGAACTGCATGTCCTCTGTCACTCACCAGCCTGCAGGCCTTGATGTGGTCTGTGGAAGTCCTGGGACACTGGCTGACAACAGATGTTCGACCCTTGTTATCTATGTAGGGTTAAGAAACCTTTGCTTTTAAAGGCCATTCGACAAATCTTCTGCCCCAAGCTTACGTGAGCGTGAGTTTTCCCACGCCACAAACTGGTCAGTGGGAGGCTTCTCAGCTGGAAAGTGGAGGATGGGGTGAGCTGAAGACCTCATAGGCTCCGGTAGGATGTGGCCATTTCTCAGTATCATGTCTTACCAGGTAAGCCCCCACTCCACGGTCAGCGGGACTGTGAATGATGATTCCTCCGTAAGCTTGGTGCTTCTTTTCATAAATATTTTGTTCTTCTCTTCCTCTTCCACCTCTTTCTCCCCCCCTTCTTCTTTGTCGTCATTGTTATCATCATCTCAGGCTGGCCTCAGATTCACAGAGATCCACCTGCCTCTACCTCCTGAGCACTGCGATTAAAGGTTGATTTACCATGACCAACTAAAAAAAATTAAGTTAATTTAAGTAAAGTAATTTGTGGGTGAGTAGGTGTGAGTGTGGGTGCATGCACACAGTTAGAGGTCAATCTTGACTTTCAGGTCTGTTTTTGTAAACTTTATTTTATGTGTAGTGGTGTTTTGCCTGCATATGTCTGTGCCTCATATGTGTTTGTCACAGACAGTTGTGAACTGCCATGTGTGTGCTGGGAATCGAACCTGGGTCCTCTGGAAGAGTCGTCAGTGCTCTCAACCATTGGGCCATCTCTTTAGTCCCAGGTTAAGTCTCATGTCATTTTGTCATTATCCTGCCACCCCCTCCCCCAGAGCTGAGGACCAAACCCAGGAAGGGTCTTGGGCTTGCTAGACAAGCCCTGTACCACTGAGCTAAATCCCCAACTCTGCATCTTAGTTTTGGTTTTGATTTTATTTTATTTTATTTTTTGAGACAGTCTTACATGGAACCTGCAGCTTGCTGGTCATGCTAGGCTGGCTGGCCACTGAGCCCCAGGGAGTTACCTGTTTCTACCTCTATGAAGCTGGGATTACAAGCAGGCAACACCACGTCTGGTATATGGACATGGTACATGGACATAGGTTCGTGTCCTCATGCTTACAGGGCAAACACCTGACCGATGGAGCCATCTCCACAGTCCCCGTGTGTGCTGGTATCCCGTGGATCTGTGGCTGTCTTCTTTAGGGTAGAGGCCATGCTTGCTTTCTCTGGATTCCCCATTGTGTAGCTAGTTCACTGTCCTTACCCAATGTTGTGACCAAACCTTTTTACAGTGTAAGTCACTGCATGCCACTATTTCCTAAGGAAAACTCTGAAAGGTTAATTAACCAAAGTGCACGTACATTTTAGGGAAGCTGATAACATGGTATTTAGTAAGTTTCTGGAAGGTTCCTGTCCAATTCTGGTGCCAGCAGCAATGTGTCTGGAACCTGACAATCTTTTGAAAGCCTTCCCTAATAATGGCAACATTTGATTTTATTTTTGTCTGTTTGAAAGGTAAAATAGATTTCCTCCTATTTTACTCATTGTCTGGTCACGACTGTCCCTTGATGTTTTTTGTGTTGATTGACCATTCGAGTTTATTTGCGTAATCTCGGCTCATGAGGTTTCACCCCACACGGTCTGTTTGGTTGGAGTTCATGTGCTGGGAATGTGGCTCAGTGGGTCAGCTGCTTGAGAAGCCCCTGGATTCCATTCCCAGTACCTCATAATTTGAAGGGGTGGCACACAGGTGTGTAATTACAGGACTCTGGGTTAGGGAGCAGGAGGGTCAGGAGTTCAAGGTCAGCCTCAGTTATTTCCTGACCAGCCTGAACCACAGGAGGCTCTGCCTCAAAACAAACAGGATGTGTATGTGTTTATAGCCTTTCGGGACATGGAACACCTCAGCATTAGTTATAAAAGTAAGTCCTATGCTGATATGGCTTCACGCCATTTCTGCCTTTTCATTGTACTGACAATGTTTTTGATGATATTTTTGTGTAATTTTCTGTTTGTCCTTATTATTTCTTTTGCACGTAAAAGAGAAAGAGTTAAAGGCCACGAACCGAAGCTTTTAAGGCTGGCAGTAACTTCCCAACCTTTATCTGTTTCCTGCTTACATTACTCTCTAGGTATTTTTATGATTCTGTTTTCAGATTAAATTAATGGATCTTGCAATGTGTATCTAGGAAGACACAGATACTGGAATTTAGACCCTGGTAAGTTTACCGACTGTGTGCAGGTGGTGTTTAATGGCTATTACTGCATCTTTTCTCCACACATTCAAAATTCCACTTCTATAATATTCTTATTTAAATATTTTCAATAAGTGGAATATCTAATTTTTCATGGAGTTGTCCGGTTGCGTCTACACCAGTTCCTTAATTTTAAGATTTATTTTATTTTTGTTTATGTGTATGTGTGTGTGTGTTTGTGTGTGTGTGCCCCATGTGTGAGGGTTCAGGGCCTTTGGAAATCAGAAGAGGGTGTTGGATCCCCTGGAACTAGAGTGATAGACATTTGTGAGATGCTATGTGGGTTTTGGAAACCAAGCCAGGGACCTCTTCAACTAGCAGTCAGTGCTCTTAGCCTCTGAGATGTCTCTCTAGCCTTCAGCCCCTGCATTTTAATAATCACAGTGGCTTCATGGTCTATTTCCACACCAGTAGTTCCATCTCCTCATTCTAATTTTTTTCTATTTTATCTGCAACTAAACTTTTTTTTAAAGTTACATTCTCCTCATTCTGTTTTTTAAAATATTTATTTATTATGTATACAATACAATATGTCTGC
>LOJH01001962.1:26486-37758 GCA_001685095.1 Ellobius talpinus
GACCTTTGGAAGAGCAGGCAATGCTCTTAACCGCTGAGCCATCTCTCCGGCCCCCTGCAACTAAACTTTTTGAGAGGTGAATACATGCACATAATAGCACATGAAACATGCTTTCTTCAGCACTGGCTATTGAATCCAGGGCCTCATACATGTTGGGCAAGAGCTCTACCACTGGCTCCCCTCCCCCAGCCCTCTTCCTCCCCCTCAGCCTGAGTAGCTGGAATCACAGGCTTGTGCCAGTAGACCCAGCTCTGGAGGTCCCGATTCTCCTCCTCCTCCTCCTCCTCTTGCTCTCCCCTCTTCTCTCTCCCCTTCTCTTCCTCCTTCTCTTCCTTTTTATTTATTTTATGCTACAAACCCAGGGTTTCGTGTGTAAGAGGCAAGTTCTTTACTGCTGAGCTGCCTCCCAGTCCCAAGGAGTTGGGGTTTTAGTCTAAGGGAGCTGGACTCCTGGGTCTTCTAGCTACAGTCCTATCCACAGTCCTTGGCGGCTTCCCTGCATGTTGCTTGGTTCTGCTTCTGACTTCAACACCTGTTGCTCTGCACTGCATGCGTTTTTCTGGTGGCATCAGTCTCTTATTGATCAGAAGGGAGCGTGAACACCTGAATCTCTTGATTCTCAGAACTCCTCAGCAGGATTTTTAAAAGACAGGATCTCATGCTGTGGCTCAAGTTATCGGGAACTCACTCTGTTTAGACTAGGCTTGCCTTGAACACGTGAGCCTTAGTCTCCTGAGTGCTGGGGTTACAGGCATGAGCCCACACACCTGGTAGCAGTTGTTCTTAAAGCCCCTTTGCTTACATTCTGGCCTTTTCTATCCTCTTGAGTGAAACTCAGCTGCCCACCACTTTAATGAAATACTGGGCACAAGAAGCTTCAAAGGAGAAAGGGCCCATCTCGAGTCACAGCGTTGTGGGTAAACTCTGTGATGCCCTGGGCACGTTCTTCTGGGGCTGCGGGAAGGCAGTGACTGTGACCGCAATGGGTGGTGCTGTCACGTAGCTCACTTCATTGCCAGGAAGCAAAAGCGGGAGGTGAGGCCTGGAGTCCCACCACCCACTTTGAGGGCAATGACCTAGAGACTTCCAACTCCCCACAACTCTGCAGGGTGAGAGCCAAACCTTCAACACGGATAGGGGGATCATTCAAGATCAAGACTGTCAACCCAAGTGCGGATCTGCACACCTATCATCCTGTCACTCGAGGTGGAGGCGGGAAGATCAGGAGTTCAAGGTCGTTCTTGGTCATACTGTTAGTGTGATTGCTAGCTTTCATTGTCAACACCACCTGTAATTGTCAGGGAGGGACTGTCTCCGTTGTGCTAGCCTATGGGGATGTCTGTGAGGAACTGTCTTCAGGTCGACAGGTGTGCATTTGGAGGTCAGAAGTCACCCTTACAGGAGCTGTTTCTTTCCTTCCACCGTTGGCTCCTGGAGATGAAACAAATCTTCGGGCTTGATAGCAAGTGCCTTACCTGTGAAGCCACCTTTCTGTCTGTCCCACTTTTCTTTCTCAAGTGCTCTTTAAAAATGGATCATCATTTATTTTATGTGTGCAGGTATCTTTTCTGCACAGATGCCTGTGTGTCACATGCTGGCATATACCCTCAGAGGCAAGATGAAGGCCCCAGATCTCCTGGAACTGATGTTACAAACAATTGTGAGTCACTGTGCGCATGTGGGGAATTGAACCTGGGTCCTCTGGAAGAGCAGCAAGTGCTCTTAAGTGCTGAGCCATCTGTCCAGCCCCCTTTAGGACTCTTTTGAGACATTAATCTAGCAGATGGCCAGGATTTTACCTTCAACATAATTTCCTTTTGGAATCCCGTGACTTCAGGCTGGCTGGACCACCTCTGTGCTTCCATCGTCCCCGTATGAGACCTGTAGTGTCTCCTTCTTCTGCGGCCTTCGCTTCCGTCCCAGACGGCAGATGACTGAGCCTAGATGCTAGCGTAGCTCCTGTGGACAGCCATTGCTTCTCAGAGACCACTGCCAGTTTCATTTGTCAAAGTAACCCTCAGACCCAGCAAGCACATAGTAGGTCCTTAAGGAAACAAACAACAAACCCCCCCTTTACTTGTGCCAGATTGCTCACCCCATCCTTGTGCCTCTGCTGCTCCCCTGCCTTGCTGCATTTAGCCTGTCCTGTCTGTCCTGTGGCAGCCACACATGGAGCGCAGCAATGGCATTAGACTAACAGGTGGCCCCGTGACTATCATCATTTAACGAGCTCGGGCCCAAGGTGGGCAAGCTCCTGAAAGCTGTGAGCCACCTGGGTGCAGATCGCACAGCACTTCAGCTTGGGACTGGTGTCTGCTCCGTCAGCTTGTGTGATGCACGGTCCCAGTCTCCCGGGACATTAAAGGAAATGGAGGGGAGCACAGAGGGAAACTGAGTATCCATCAGGGCTGTCCCTCTAAGGCAGGGAAAACTGGGCCATCCGCAGCATGGCAGACAGCCGCCCGTGTCTCTGTTGAAATGCCCTTATTTATTACTGGGGTGTAAGCTGGTGGGATAGGAGAGCTTGCAGAGCCAGCCCAGAAGACAAGCAAGGGGTGTGGACATCTGAAAAAGGAACCGTGCTGGCAGGTGGGAATGACAGCAGATGCTAGAAGCGAGGCGTTAGGACCGCGAGGCATTAGGACCGTGAGGCAAGGCCTACCAAGACTCTGCCTCCTCCCACTTCCTTGAGGGAGGGCGCTTTACTCCCCTCTCCCCTTACCCTCTCCCTTGCCTCTCTCCTCTTTTGCCATCTTTAAAAACCACACGCAGGCAGAAATCAATCCATCAAATGTCATTACAGATTTATTAAAGCCTGATGTAGAAAGACATTTAGCAGTGCCATCTCCAGGAAGCGTAAAAAGAGCACTTCAATTCAGTCTTGTGCTTTGAAAATCTAAATATATTTTTATCATATAAATAATTCTTTTCATGTTTTAAGTGCATCTGTGTATATGGGTTCCCCCCCCCGGCTCTTCACTCTTTTAATTTCCATTTTCTTCTCCCCCAGATTGGCCAAAGTCTGAAATGACGGACACCTGCCAAGCTAATGTGTCGGGAGGTGCCTCTGCCATCTAGCACCGCTACTAGTAGATTCCAGATGTCTGTAGCATCACCATGAAGGAAAGCCTCTGGCAAAACTCTCAGAGAACACACCCAGGTCCTTATGTCTGCAGGGAAGACTCTCAGGGCAGATCATTGCAAGGTTTCAGGTGGGAATGGTCTGTTTTAAATAACTGCAGAGTGAGGAGGAAAAAGGACTTTTTTGTTTTCCCTTTTGCTACAAACAGAAAGAGTTATCAAGTTTAAAAGTGTAAATAATTAACCTAGAGACAGCTTTTTGATGGAAACGAGGGGCTCCATACAACCTTGGCGAGCACGCTGTTGTGTTTTCATAGTAGCTAAAAGTATTATCGGTTATTTAGGGCTTTAATTACATTCTCAAAGTAGAATGAGTTCTCTTAAAAAAAGCCCACTCTTTAGATGTAAAAAATAATGGCTTTTATGATATAATTTAAGGGCTTTCTTCATTTCCACCATCAGGATTTATTTCTAGTGATAAAATTGTATTAAAATTGTCTCTTTCTGCAGGTTACTTCTGGGCAAGGGCAGCATAGGCAGGCACATGCTTGAAGTGGGTCCATGCCGAAGTCATTTTTATTCCTCAAGGGGTCGCTGCTGTTGCCCTGATTTAGGTCCTAAGGGATATCACACCTGATTGTTTTTAGTGAGGGGTGGTGGTGACAGGCTGGTGGCGCCTAGGGACCAAAGAAAAGAGACCCACCTTTTCTGAAATATTCATTCTTCCCCCTGGAAGATCATTTCCCAGTTGGACCATTCGCCTTTGGGTGGTGATGAGGTGGCAAAGACCTTTGGAACTTTGCAAACAGCGTTGGCCTTGAAAATGAGTTTCAGGATGTTGGGGAAACAAGGGAAGTATTTTCCAGAGTCCTAGAGAAGCGGGCAATAGAGGCCTGTCTGTGATGAGACTGTCTGGCCACACAGTGGTATAATCTTCCCAGCGGATCACTTTTGGTTTTGTTATTTTCATCCTTTTTCCTTTCTTTTCTTTTTTCCCCCTTTTTTTCTCCCCTGTCTTCTTCATTGCAAGGACAATTTATAAGCCTCCTAAACAAGTGAAACATGGTTTTGATTAAAACAGCCTGTTGGCTCAATAATCTGTGTAATTTTAAAAACATCCTTAATGCCGCGGAGGAACACGATGATGTCAGGAATGGCCTGGGGCCCCATTACAACAGTAACGGAATAAATAAAGAGCAGAAGCACGGGGTCATAAAAACAAAATTAAGCTAATGTTTCAAATTTTGACAATTATGAATTCATCCTCTAAAGAAGACGTTAAAAATAATATATTTTTTTGTTTCCCAGGCACTATTAGATAAAATGCAAAGAGGCTAGTTCTACATGGATGAGTCTGTAGTTTTCCCATGGGGTAAAGCATGCCTTTAGAGGAAAACTCAGTCAAATCAGGGCATCGGTTCCTCCTTGGATCCGGCGACTGGATGGGGCTCATGCAGGCAGACGGCTGTGGTTCTTAGAATTTCTTAAGAAACGCAGCCCTAATTCTTCCATAAGTTATCGGAAGTGAATGATCAGGGGGAAAATGACAAGCATATTGTTTTTGTTTTTTTCTCCAATGCAAAACAATCCCGCATTGTGGGCCAGTCTGGTAGGAAACAGAATCAAGTAAATATAAGAAAATCTGTGTCCGTACACGGCGATCTAGTCAGTATATACAAATATGTACAGCAGCGTGTTCCCAGCCATCCAGGCTGCCGCTCTCCCAGCAGAGCAGCCTGTTCGTTCCCCCTCCTTCTAGTGCACCAACAACGTACACCCAGCATGCAGGAGAGAGTAGTGGCCGCACACCAAGCATTCTACAGGTATGGCTGCAGTCATTTTCTCTGAAAACAATTCGTCTGCTTTCTGAATATAAAAATGTTTGCCTCTGTCCTGGAAGCAAACACTTCCCTCCAGAGCAAGGATAAATGTGTTTCTTGAAAATCCTTCTGAAACCCTCCGTTCCCACCCAGAGCCCAGTTACTTNTTTTTTTTTTTTAAATTAAGATAGACTCAAAATCTGGAATGGATGCAAAGGACATTTCCCAGCTTGTCACAGAAGACTCCTGCAGAACCAGAAACAGTTGGCCGTCACTGGTCCACTTGGATATTCAAGGGGTTTGAAAGTTCGTGGTTCGTCCTGCTGGGATCCAGCTCTCAGGAAGCAAGCCCAAGGGGAGGAGGTTTGCATCAGAGACCTAAAAGTGTATGGCAAATTGGGGTTTTATGACACAGAAGAACCCTGAGCCAAAGGACACGTTTCGGCATGTTTGTTACGTTTGCGGCGTGAAGAAGGAAGGCAAAGTCTAGCCGTCTCGACTCCGACTTCTGTGGCCTTTCTCTCCAGGTGGAACGGACCCACACTGTTTTAATTGTTTCTTCCGCGCAGACCGGTGGAACTTTCTGTCCCTCGATATCTGCACACACCTTTATAACTCCGGAATGATCCAGAAGTCATTTAGAAAGTGAAAATAGGACCGGACCCAGCTCTATAGTTGAGACATAATCAGAGAGTGTTCGTTCTATAAATATTAGCCTTTGCCTGGGGACAGACAGTCAGATGTAGGTTTCAGGTGCAAAATAATTCAGAGAGCATACTGAAATATATTTCCTGAAAGGCTTCAAGGGAGTGCTTAGATTTAGATTTTTTTTAAAAGCAATGTATTTTTTTTTCAAACTTTTTTAAACATCTCCTGGGGGCTTCAACCAAAAGTTATTACTTTTATTTCCAAAAGCTGTTTTAAGCAAATAAACATAGTTCAAGGGGCTGTATTTGATCTGTCTCCTTCAAACAGACGTTACTGTAGACGGCCCTCATGGCAGTGTATGGCTATTGTCACGTCATTTGTATGCTGAAGGGTGTCAAGCCAGGGTGTCACTTCTTGGAAGAGCTATTTTACTCCAAATATATTTTTCCAAGGGAAATGGATAGTCTTGTTGCAGAGATACCATTCCACCTTGTACTAACATTTTAAGACAGGCCGTTTCTAACCCATAAAACATTTCTACTATTGCACCCCCCCAAAAAAAGCTTTGGGTCGCCTCGTGCATGAATAACTTTTGGAGGCACCACTAGACCTGTTAGCCAAGGGTTCATAACTATTGGAAGGAGATTTTAACTAGAGACCGGGAATTATATATCTGCGTAGGATTCTAACGCGGTCACGGGAAACCTAAGGACAGAAGTGGCTTTTACTTTGGTCAAATTCTAGCCAGGAAATTCTAAAGTTGATGCGCGGTTTTTCCTGCCGTGGAGACGCAGCTCTCCATCCAGAGGGCTGGAGATTCACATCTCTTCCTCCAGCTCAATCTTTGTCTGAAAGTATTTTATGGCTATTTGGAGAAAGTGCTACACAGAGGAAGGGAGAAAATGAAATTAGCATTTTTGCACCTCACAGAGGGAGCAAAATAAACCGAAAGTTGAGTTTTGAAATTTTTTTTGTTGCCTTTTGCCTCTTCAAAACAGACAGCACCAAATTTGCTTTAGAACTACGTGTGTATGTGCGGTTTATGGCCTTCAACATATTCCCTTGTTGTTATTTTATATTCATTTCCACATTGGCACTCTATTCAGGGGACAACGGATCACGGGAATACGGCACTTTATGTGTTGTTACCTAATGCATGTGTGCAAGGACTTGCATGTATATGATGTATGTGTATCACGTGTGTGTCTGGTGAACTCGGAGGCCCGAACTTGAGTGGCCATGAGGGTGCTGGGAACTGAACCCAGGTCCGTTGTAAGAGCAGCCAGTGCTCATAACCACTGAGCCATCTCTTTAGTCCTAAGAGAAGCTGCTGCTGTCTTCTTCCCCCTCTTCTCTTCCCCTCCTTTTATAAAAAACATTGAGCACATTTAAAAATGACCCCCCCAGAAAAGAAGAAAAGGCCTGAGTCTTGTCAGATAACCTGACCAGTGGCAGATGATAAACAGAATCTGGGAACCTTGTATGACCTATGTCTTCAGGTTGACTGAAAAGTTTTTGAAGATTCTTATCACTGTCATATCCAGACAGTAGACATCAGGGAGCTTCAAGCATATGGATGCAGGCATGAACATCCACCGCGAGTGCATGTATGCACACACACACACACACACACACACACACTCACTCTCACACACATACACTCTCACACACACATATATGCTCACTCACCTCCTCCCAACATGGCAAGCATATGGATGCCGGTATGAACATCCACTGTGAGCATGCACACGTGCGCACACACACACTCACACACATACTCACACACACGTACACTCACACACACACTCATATGTGCTCACTCACCTCCTCCCAACATGGCACTGTAATTCATGTTTTCTGTGGCAACAGAATTTGGGGGATTTTTCTCAGAACATTAGTTATGTAAGAGCCGAGCAACCAAGCAGGCATATTTTGGTGGTGAGGTTTTAGGGAAATCTATTTGTGTTCTCAACGAAATTCCTTGGGGGCTGTCTGGGCTATCCAATTTATTTTTACGGCTTTTAGGCCTTAACCTATTTGGAAGCTCCTTTTCTTCCCTGTATGTTTTGCACAGGGAAAAATTCCTTATTGTCAAAATAATAGGATTCTGATCCTCAGTGGACATTGTCTCCTCAGAAGTCCAGGCAGTGGCTGGTGAAACAGTCCTGTCAGAAACTGGAGGGCTGAGATGAAAGGTGACTGGTTCGTGGTGGCTCTCCTACTTCCGGGATACACAGGGTAGGAGCCTAACAAGATGGGCCGAGAGAATTTGCTGAATAAATTGCTTATCCTGTGGGGTGTTGTGCTGTCAGAGCTTATGATGTCTATCTGCAGATTTGCTGAAATACATAAAATTTAAATATTTGCATATTTTTTTAAATGGCCTCTTCGTGTTTCAGCGGGTTGGTGGCCTTAGCTGGAAGGAGGCGTGGAGAAGGAAAGGGTACCTCTCATTGTCTCTGATTCCAAAGGGTGGCTGAAGAGTGGAGGAACTCAAAGGTAATTTGCATGATATTTGCATATCATTCCTCTTCCACTTCTGTGGTTCCAGCTTATCTGAGGGAGGAAGGAAGTGGTACGCAAGCAGATAAAAACATTCTCCTGGAGTTCAAGCTATTTCATTTTTTTTTCTCTCTCCAGGAAGAAGTTTCTAGAAGCTTCCCAGGCTTGCCAAATGAAGACAGGCCCAGTGTCTAGAAATATACCGAGCTGTGCACGGCATGGTGCCGGCTCAGATCTTGTTTTCTGCAGAGAACATTAACAGCTGTCTCTCAGCGGCGACGTTCACAGTTGCCAAGTGACAACTCAGGAGTCTAACCAAATTTATCAATATTTTTGTCTCTCGCCTCCCACCTCACCCCACCAGAGAAATTGCACTAACAGAACCATATAGATTATATTCGAAACAGCGATTTATTCTTATTTGCTTCTTAGGAGTGAACCGGTTACCTAGGAGTTTGGAACTGTATTGTGTCCTCCCAGGTGGGTCACGAGCTCAGCGTTTGCTTTTGGTTGGTTCCAGAGGATCTGAATTATGTAGCTTTGCCTAATAACCCTGGGTTGGAGCAGGTGATTTTTTATCAGCTTCACGAAACCCCGTGCTAATGTATTATCCCCCCCACTTTAATAGAATCTCCCGTTGAAGGACAGAGCTCAGCCGAGTCCACCCTTCCATCTTAACCCATCCAAAGACGGACCTTTCCAGCTGAGTTCCGTTCATTTCTGGTTGAACAGGTTAAGCAGACAGACCTCTCTCTGTTCTCAATTCACTTTATGATCCTCCCATCATAAAAAATAATATCAGCACCTTGCTTTTCATGTCAGAACTACATCCGAGCCGCTGTTCCCGGTGCCCATGAGTAAATCCCATAAAAGCCGCCCCGTTGTACTGTTGTTATTTTTCCTTGTGGGTGATTGATTGATGGATGAGTGCTGACACTTCAATGAAGCTATTTCGCCTGCCATCTCAATCCGATGATGTGAGGGGTATATTTTCCGTCCATGCCTCATTACTTCAGAATGACATTCCTGGAACTTCATTTACTTTTCCCCTCCTTCCCTGAAGCACCATATTTTTCCCCATCTAGGTTATGCATGCCATAAAAAAAGCAATTTGCTATTATATGTGGCATAAGGGCAACACTTTCCTTAGGAGGTAAATAAGTTTTTTTTTTCGTTTTTTTTTCCTTCAAATTTTATTTTAAATCCCAATGTCGAATTTAGGGATCATGTCAAAATTTCCAAGACATTTCGAACAGGCAGCCTTTATAATAAATGGTGAAAAGGATGTATTTGGCTTCATTTTGTCAGCCCCCCTTTTTCTTTTGGATAACCTTGGTAATTAAAACAACAACACAAAATAGTCATTTGTTTCAGAATATTGTGCTGAGAATAGTTTAAGTATTTCACCTATAGCTGAGTAGCAATTTACAATACAATCCAGATTTGGCTGTCCTATGAGAAGAGACCATTGCTTAAATGAAATGATGGATTTATCTATTATAGATTACTCTCCATTGTACAGAAAATGCTCAGCTAGAATAACCGCATCTTCCCCTGCGCTTCCAAACTGTGTACTAGGTCTGTGAGACTTTAATATTAAAACATGCTCTTAGCTTTTCCAAGTTGACTTAGGACCTGATTTTAATCTGTGTAATACAGTATTCCCGTTAATAATAACGTGTAATTAAGACATCCGTTAAAAATCCATAACGTTAATTTAATGGAGAAAATCTAATACAGTTCTATTGGAATTTTTACGTTAAATTAACTTTAACGGGCTTTTAATGGATGTCTTAATTAGATCTCATTATTAACGGGAATATTCCACAAATTAAAATTGGGCCCTTAAAGTTTTAATGAAAAAAGTTGCAGGAACACATTTAAAACGGACACCCTGTTTTCATGCATTCTGCTGGTTCAAAGGAGAAGCTGCATTTGAGAGGCAACAGGTCCGGCAAGGAGGCCACTTCACCTGGCACTCTCGGTGATGCATTGCCGTCTTGCTCTCTCTGGGGTTCTAGTCTGCACCCCTCCCAGTTTGCAGGGCTCATCCTACAGTGGTGCATGCTGGGAGCTAAGCTTACAAACCCGCTCAAGATAACCATGGAGGGCGCACTCCACAGGAAAAAGCCTTTGGCAGCAGCACGGTTAAGCCTGTCTATTCCAACAACTTTCACAGAAGATGAACATGGTTGGGAGGTTTTCTTGGCTCAAACTCCGGTTTAACTTAATAACTCTTCTACTCTGCAGTGATTAACGGCTCCCGGGTGCAGGGGCAGGACTAGGGAATCCAGGTGCAACCTTAGTTGTTACACTGAACAGAAACATTTCCTTTAGACAAACGTTCCCAGGGGGGTTATAAATAGGAAATGGACGTTACCATGAAAGGTAAACTCCCAAGAGCAGCCCACTTGGACATTAAACTATGAAGAGTGATGTGCCCCCTCCCTTTCCTGTTACAAACTGACAAAATAAGTGCGTCATTGCTCCCAGTCATTATTTTTCCTCGGTGGCACTTTGTTTCTTCCTGATGGTGAAGAGGGCCTCGGAGATGCGACAGTCCCGTTGCAGTTTATCAATGAAAATCTAATATCGTCCATAAGGAGAGAAGTGGAAATCAATACTTCATTACCAAATTGTTAGTGAGGATGAAGAGAAATGGTTGGTGGGATTTTTTTTTCTTTTTCTTTTTCTGCAGTCTTCTTGGAGCCGGGTGTCAGGAGGAGGTCAGTGGTCCAATGTCAGAAGGAATGGTGCAACGAACGGAGAAGTGCTGAGTGAGGGAGATCCAGGCAGGAAGATCCAGGCTAAGGCATTTGTCCTGCAGAGACGATCAGAACAGAGAGAACAGGGTTATTTCTAGAGTAGTGGCCACCATGGGCAGCTATCTTTTCCAACTGTCTGTCTGTCCTCGTTTGCTTTCTATTGCTGTGATGAAGACCACGGATTAAAAGCGACTTGGGGAGGAAAGGGTTTACCTGGCTTATACTTCCACATCACAGTCCATTCCTGAGGGAAGTCAGGACAGGAACTCAAGGCAGGTAACCTGGAGGCAAGAGCTTAAGCAGAGGCTGGGGATGAGTACCAAGTACTGGCTTGCTCTTCATGGCTTTTTCAGCTTGCTTTATTTTCTTTTTTTAAAGATTTATTTATTATATATACAATGTTCTGCACACCAGAAGAGGGCACCAGATCTCATTATAGATGGTTGTGAGCCACCA
>LOJH01001962.1:46147-60294 GCA_001685095.1 Ellobius talpinus
TGTGTGTGTGTATGTGTGTGTGTGTATGTGTGTGTGTGTATGTGTGTGTGTGTGCGCACACACATGAACCACAGCATGTGTGAAGGTCCCAGGACAGTTTTCAGAGTCTGTTTTCTTCCACCCTAAGTGTTCAGGTTGACAGCGAGCTATGAGCCACCTCACTGCCTCCTCTTTAGTTCTTATAACCCCCACAGGAAGCTTGCATGAACTGTTTTTCTTATCTTTTCTGCAGAGATGGGGATCAAACTCAAGGTTCTGTGCATGTGAGGCAGGCGCCCTGAGCACCCCCCCTTACCGGCTCAGTCTACTTGTTAACAGGGTGACTGCACCCTTTACTAACTTCCCCACTCTGGGAAAAGATGTTTCTCTCTTCTGACGGCTTCTATGCTCACCAGATCAGGGACATTACATCACTTTCCACGCACATCACCTGGCGGGCACCGTAAGTATCCCCTAGAATGTGGTTCCTGGATCTGGAGAGGTGGCTAAGTGGATAAGAACACTGGCTGATTTTCCAGAGGACCTGAGTTCAGTTTCCAGCTGGTACCTGGTGGCTAACAGACATTTGTAACTCCAGTTCTGGGGGTTCTGATGCCATCTTCTGGCCTCTGTGGGCACTGCATGCACATGGAGTATAGGCGTACATGCAGGCAAAACATCCACACACATAAAATAAAAATTAAAATGAAAAATATGCAGATTCCCTTAATGATTTTCATTTCTTTTGTGGTTGCATTATGTAGCATATAATAAAGTGCTTTGGAAATGTTTTGGAGTGAGATGTAGACTACATTTAAAAACATATGCATGAAATCCATTCATACTTGAGAAAGAAGTCATCATGCCTCAGAAAATGGATTGTTCTTTCTTTTTGGAAGTTTAAAAATGAAAGCGGCAGAGAGGCCCTTCAGCCCCTGCACTTCACACAGGGTGAATAGAAATCAGTTGTCAACTCAAATGGGAAGCCAAGAAAAGTTTTCTTCCTTTTAGACATGGAAAAGGGATAAAGCACCCTTTCCAAAGATTCAGTGTTAAGCGAGAGAATACAGTCCCAGCAGCCGCCATTTCATTAAGTGCCAGGTACTGGCTCTGCACTTGGAAAGTCCAGCTGAGGGCAGCATCTTCTCCCTCTTACAGAGGAGCAAAGAGAAGCCCTATCTGGGAAGGGTGGGAATGAAGGGTGCAGGAGCAGCTGGCGGGGTTGGGTGTTTCTGCCCTCGAGGCTTCTCTCAGCTTCCTATTGCTCTTGCTGGAGCTGAGGAGAATATCCTGAAGGTGCATTGTTCCGAAAGACTATATAATGAAGAATGATAAGGATTGAAATACTGTCCAGCGACTGTCATCTTTTCAGAAGCTAAATTAAAAGGGAACAATTACCAGGGCGTTATCCTGAGAACGTGTACAGTGTCCCTGGTGGCTTTGATGTTAATTATAATTTCATGTCCTGTGTCTGCAGATCTCATGTGGATGTTGCTGCTAGGTGGTTGCTCTTGGTGCTTGGCCATGGACGAGCGAAAGCGAGTGATTTGCCTGTACCCGTTCTTAGAGAACCACAGGCCTATGCTCCCAAACAGCCCTTAAACTGTTTGAAAGAGGTCTACACGCTGGCAAACATCACCATAAACAACCCGGACAGCTTCAAGTCGGCCGCCAACGACATGATTCACTGTGGCGCCCATCTTCTCTACGTGGGGCATAGAGCCAAATGTTATTTATTTCAAGTGACTTCTGGCCAAATGGGGTTCACAGTGTAGACACCGCCGGGGGACTTCATTGGAGCTGAAACTGGGAGCTGTTGGCTCTTAGGAAATGCTGTCTGCCTTTAGAGCATGGAAAATAGTCATGGGGAGATTTTTTTCTTTACCACTGGGATTGTGGCTCTAAAGCCTCTGTGGCAGTGTCTACACCGGCAAAAAGGCTGGTGTGGTGGGCCACATAAGTAGGCAGTTCAGGTGAAGCTTGCCTTTCAGGATGATCCCATTTTTGGGTGCTCACGCCATTGATTCCTTCTGTTTTATTCTCTTCTTTCTTTCTTTCTTTCTTTCTTTCTTTCTTTCTTTCTTTCTTTCTTTCTTTCTTTNTCCTTCCTTCTCTCTCTCTCTCCCTCTCTCTCTCTTTCTTTCTTTCTTTCTTTCCTTCTTTGAGTCTGGTCTTATTCTTGCTCTGTAGCCAAGGTATATCTGGTGCTCTGGAATGGAATTTCAGGTATATGCCATCAAAAAATAAAAACTTACTTTTAAAATTTATGTGTGCGTATATGCCATGTGTGTTCAGGGGTCTGAGGCTGGTAGAAGAGGACAGCAGGGGTCCCCAGAGCTCACATTGGTGGTGTGAGTTACCTGGTGTGGGTCCTGGCGACCTGGAAAAGTGGCAAATGGTCCAAAAACTGTGAGATTTTTATTTAATTCTTATACTGATCCCCAAAGGAAGCTCTCCTGACCTCTGTTTAGAGAGCTTGAGACTGGGAAATAGAGATTTAGGGGACAGGATGACATCATGTGCCAGGAAGCGGCAAAGCTAGGGTATGCACATGCACGATGCTGTGTTGCCCTGTCCTTGATGCACATCTCTGTCATTGTGGTAACAGCCACAGTTCCAAACTGGATGGTTCTCAGTGACAGCCAGATGTTACAAATGAGCCACATGAGTTACTGTTTCCTTTTTACATGGGAGGACCCAGAGGCTATCGGTGTACTTTCCCGGTGACCCTGAGATGAAATCAAGACTTGTCCTGAGTCTCAGATCAGTTAGTAGCAGTTCCTGAAGATTGCTCCCAGGAGCCAGGTCCCTTAAGATGCTAAAAACCAAACCAAATCAACAACGAAACAAAAACAAGGCTGGGCATGGTGGCATGACTTCAATACCAACATTCAGGAGGCAGAGGCAGAGGAGGCAGAGGCAGAGGCAGAGGAGGCAGAGGCAGAGGAGGCAGAGGCAGAGGCAGATGGATCTCTGAGTCCCAGGCAGGCATAGGCATGGTCCAGGCCAGCCAGGGCTACATGGTGAAATCCTGTCTTTAAAAAAAAAAAGCGTGCAGTTATTTCTGAGCCCATGAGATGGCTCAGAGAGTAAAGGCTCCTGACAAGTCTGCCTACCTGAGCTCAACCCCCTGGACTCACAGGGTAGCAGGAGAGAAACAATCCCTGCAAAGTTGTCCTTTGACCTCCATGCACATGCACCACGGCTCACAAGAACTGCCCTCCCCCAAATAAATAAATGACAGAAATTCACCTATTTGTGTTTGAAGCATAACAACCCCTAGTCCACCCTCAGAGGATCTTTCCTTATTTCAGACTTCAGACGGACTCTCCTGAATTCCTCTCTCAACCCTCACTTGTTAATAATATATCTTGTAAACAATAGATTGATGTCTTCAAACATGGTCCATTCCTCTGCCTGTATATTACAGAAACCGAAGTGAATGGTCTCAGGGCCACCCTCGCCCCGACCTTCCTGCCATTATATAGTTGCTGAAATGGAGGCACAGACATCTTGGGCATTGGATGGCGTTCATAATTGTAATTAGAAACACCTGTTAGTTATTGTCTCAATTCTCGATTGCTGGGAGTCTACATGTTTAACCAGTCAAGAAGTTTTGTTTTGTTTTTAAATGTATATTTGTTTTTAAATGGGTGTTTTGTCTGCATGTATATGTGTGCACCATTGTGTGTGTAATGCCCTTGGAGGCCAGAAGATGGAGTCAGATCTCCTGAAACTGGAGGTACAGAGGCTGTGAGCAGCCAGCCTCTCTCAAGGCTCAGAACTGAAGAATTTGAGTCCCCTGGAGGAGTCCCAACTGTGAGAATTCTCCGGCCCACTAAGTGGTTAATTTTGACAATACAGACAAGGAAAGCAAGAGTCAGAGATGGTACAATAGCAACGAGGCCAAAAGCTCACAGGCGACAGGATCGGACTGTGGCTTTCATGGACTCTCATCTCCATCCTGGTCCCACTCCACAGAGTCACCACCCCTGAAGTCCACTCCAGGAGGTTTTGGTGGCCTCACACATGATTGAGGCGCTGGGACTTTTTGTTCCACGGGAGACTAACATTGCTTTAGTGTTTGAGAGCTTAACGGGGTAATCCCTTTCATTTAATCAGCTGATTCTCAGCATCCCCTCCTCTCTGTCCTCCCCTTCCTCCTCACCTGTCTCTTTGACACACTGTTACTGTGTAGCTCAGGATGGGCAGGACCTTGCTATGCAGCCCCGCACAGCAGGCCAGTCTCAGAATCATCACAACCATGCCGTAGCCGCTCCAGGGCTGGGTCTGCCTACTCTTATTTATTTTATTTTATCTTATTTTATAGAGATACAAAAAATAACTTGTAAAATTATATTATACATTTCCTTGATTTCTTTTCTTCTCTGCCTATTCCTAAATCTGCATTTCTATATAAATTAAATTCTTTTATAGCACACATACACAAACAAACACTCCCAAGTAAAATTAAAAGCACACACCACTGTTTACAAAGACAGCCAATCTCACGTATAAGGCCCAGTCCACAGGGTCTTCAAATCCTGGCTTCTGTTGATCAAGTGTTAGTTACCAAGGTTGCCCAGAAATGACCCCATGCCAGGCACTGTGGGAAGCATACAGAGCTTCCCATAGCAGGGCTGAGTGAGAATGGTCAGTGGTGCCATTTTCCAGAAATTTCCACTGGCTCCTGGGAGCGCGAAGTGACTGGTGTCACCATGGCTCTCAGAGGTGGAGTCTAGATCCCAAAGTGTGCGACCACCCGGCCCGCCCACCAGGACCGCAGGCCTACATGTACTGCCCCCTAGAGGGCGCTTCAGGCTCACAGCCTGTTTTCTGACACAGGCTCTTCTGCCCCCAGATCGTCTCCGGAACAGCGGTGTTATGTATTCTAAGCATCGCACAGAATTTACTAGAAACCTTTCAGCACTTCCAAGCAGAGCTGTGTGTGACACAACAGGAGAGAAGATAAAGGGAGGCTGGCATGGGGACGCACAGCCTCAAGCTGCCCTTCCTGAGGTGGGAACAGGAGCCAGGCAATGGTCCTAGGAAGCAGCCAGGGACTGGAAAGAAATGACAAGGGTTTTATTGACAAAGGAATGCCAACAGCTGAACTGTGTCCCCATGCACCCCCAGTACTCCAGCGTGGGTCTATTTGGAGGCAGCCTTTAAAGGAATAGTTAAAGAGAAGAGGAAATGTGAACTCATCAAGTGTGTGCACACACAGAGATGACCCTGTGAACTCTCTGAGTGGGTACACACACGAGGATGACCCTGTGAACTCTCTGAGTGGGTACACACACGGGGATGACCCTGTGAACTCTCTGAGTGGGTAGACACATGGGGATGACCCCGTGGACCTCCTGAGTGTCTACACACACGGGGATAATCCTGTGGACTCTACAAGTGTGTACACACACAGGGATGACTCTATGGACTCTCCAAGTGTATGCACACATGGGATGACCCTGTGAAGAGGCTTCCAGAAGATGGCTGTGTGTGCACCAAAGAGTGGCCTTGGAGGAAGCCAACAGTGCCCACACTGTGATCTTGGACTTCCAGCCTCCTGATGCTATAAGAAAAACCGATGTTGTCTGTGTAAGCCACACCTCTCTAAAGTCTGTAACATTTAATGGTAGCCTGAGCTGATGCAGTCAGGGAAGGGAAAATGAGAACCTAAAGTTTGGAAATGACCACATGGGCTGCTGGGCAGCCTGCCCCTCCACATTCTGGAAATGTTCTCAAGTGTGTTCTCACTCGGCTCTCCTGCCTGGTTTGAGATGGAAAGGTCATATGTTATTATTAAGGGCATTAAGAATAAATAAATGAAGTAGAACTGAAGCTCACGCATCTCCGTAGATCAACTCGGTGAGCAGCATGGCACTGTGGCGTGCTTAGAGAATTTAGTTTTGCAGAGGGCTACAAATGTGTTTGTGGAAGAAAGTCCTCGGACAGTTCTTAGAAACTCTTGGCTCTATTATTTGTCATCTTCGACAGGGAGGCCAGAACCTTCGTCCAGGAGCTTGTAGAAACAAATGGGGCATCTCAGGTGTTTGTTCTAGACTAAGAGAAGAGGCCCAAGCCTCTTCTCAGAGGTGTGGGGACATATAATGTTCCAGGGGCAGCAAGCCCGAGGAAGTCTGGGGAGCTCCACCCTCACTTCCAGCATAGGAAGTTATTTTTCAGCTATTTTATAAACTGGGCTCTCTATCAGATTTATGTGAAAAACTTTCAGTCACTATTAAAATTATCATAAATAACACAATAGTGATATTAGGCTCAATGACATGCAATGCCTGAAGAGAACAGGTGAGGTGATACAATTCTGTGTGCTTTTAAAAACCATTCATTTATTTTTGTTTCATGTGTAGAAATGTTTACCTACATCTATGTATGAGCATCATATAACTGCAATACCTTCAGACGCCAGGAGAGGGAATCAGAGCACCTGAAACTGGAGTTACAGGTGGCCGTGAGCTGATAGGAATTGAACTCTTGTCCTCAGTGAGAGCAATATGTCTTCTTAACCACTGAGCCATCTCTCCAGTTGTACATGTTTTGCCTCTTCTTTTACCATTGAACATGAAACAAATACTGGGAAGCATTCGCTTCATGACCATGTCTGCTTTGACATATGACATAGTGGATAAGAAGTTAGATGGTTCTCTCTTGAGTTCTAGAAGTCAATGTGGCATCAAGCCATTATGGCCATGCCTTGGAAGGAGAGTACTGAGGTGGGGGTAGGGGAATGAGGCAGGTGCTGGGAATGTGAGGGGCTGCAGGTATGAGAAGCAGTGAGCAGGGACCCAGGAAGGTCTCCTTGAGGTGGTGATGTTTGGCTGGAGACCTGAACAGCAAGGAAGTGCCAGCCCTGTGTGGGTAGGGGAACTGGAGGTCTTTGGGTCTGGCAGAGCATCTGCAGGTGCCAGACCACAAAGGTGAGAAAGTGCTTGAGCAAGAAGGAAACAGATTCAAGACCAACATGGGTGGAGGCTGGGCTGCTTCTGCGAATCCCAGCCGTATAAGGAGAGCCACGGCCCACTCACTGTCTCTGCCCATTGACAAGCTCCAGCCCTGCATCACAGTCCACCAGCTGCTTGTTTTTATATGATCTATGAGCTGAGAGTGCTTTCTGCATTTTGAAAAAGGCTAAGAAATAAAAATACACTAATTCATGACACACGAAGGTGCCACACGGTTCCAGGTTCAGCATCTATCGGTAGCGCCTGGCAGGCACAGGGCCAGGTGTATTGGTTTGTCTACTGTCCAGGGTTCCTTGTGTGCTCTAATAGTCTAGTTGTGTAGCTGCGGTCAAGGCTTTGAGGCCTGCAGAGTCCAAGATTTGCTCTCGGGCTTTCTGCAGAAGGAGTTTCTCGTCCCCTGCTCATTAAAGCAGCTCTTTGAGCACCCATGGAACGCCCACGGGAGTGGCTGCTCTCTCGCTGATAGTGGGTTCCTTTGCTTGAGATGTTTGGTCTCTTGGCAGAGACAGCCCTCAATCCTGGACCTGGAGACAAATGCTCAGTCAGAAAGAACTGACTGTGGATATCTTTTCCTTTCCTGAATACTTATAGTTGGGGCTTGGGGAGAGGCTGGAGAGATGGCTCAGTGGTCAAGAGTTCTGCCCTTGCAGGGGACCCAGGCTCTCTTCCTGGGACTCACAACAGGCTGCTCACAATCTGATGCCTCTGGACTCTGTGGGCATCCACTCTGGTATTCCTCAACACACACACACACACACACACACACACAGACAGAGAGAGAGGGAGAGAGAGAGAGACTCAAGAGAATTGAATACCTATGAGTGGAGATACCCCCACCCCCGTTCCAGCATTGTGCTATGTGTCAAACTTTCAGTTAGAAGCAAAATGGCTTTGGTCCTTCTGTATCCTTTAGTTAAACATATTTCCAGCAGACAGGTCGTTCCCCCTCTGTGCTTAACTGCCTGTACTGTGAGCATGGCAGGTGTTTCACTGACACGTTCTGAGTGAAGGGTATGGAATATACATCTATGCATCAATGCCTTATGCTCAGGAATTGTTTCCATAAATAATAATGAGAAAAGAAGATGCAGAAGGGCCAGCAATATGGCTCAGTGGATGGAGGGGCTTGCCGCCCAGCCTCATGGCTTGGGTTTGATCCCTAGGACCCACATGGTGGACTCACATGGTGTACCCACACGGATGGCAGCAAGCTGTCCTCTGACCTCTGCATGCAAGCTGTGGCACACACATGCCGACACACACACACACACACACAGACACACAATAAATAAATAGCAGGAAATCAGGCTTGATCTGTGGACTGGTCAGGGATGCAGGTGGGCATCACCATACTTCAGTTTGCATCCTGTCATGCTCACACCGTGAGGAAACCCTAGGAGGGAGTCTTGACCTAGGATACATGCACAGAATTCAGAAGAGCCGCATTTGCCTCACTCGGTCACAGCCCAGAGGCTGAGAGCCGAAAACGTCAGCCCTTCCTTCAATGGCACCCCACCATCATGGTCACACGTTGTCGTTTTTATCACCAACGTTTTTAACCAAAACGTCCCAGACACCTCGTGTCCCATTCTAGCTGATGCGCTGTGATATTAACTAGGCTCATTATGTTGTAACTGCGCTGGTGATTAGCGGTGGGGATGGTCATGCCACTTAATGCGTAGAATGGCTTCATATGGCATGACACTGGCAAATTGCATTCTTTAATATTTGATAACTCTGCTGCAATGATTAAAAAATAAGTATTTCATTTCCTGTCTTTCAAAACATTAGTTTTGAGAAAGGTCTCATGGGAGTCATTGGATAGCAAAGATGTTTGAAGTCTAAAACAGTAAAGAACTTTGGAGGTCTGGGCAGCTTTAAGCCAAGCACTTCTTTCTCTTAAAAATGATTTATTTATTTATTTTTTAATTACGGGTATATGTGTATCTGTCTCTCTGTGTGTGTACATGAGTCCACATGTCTGTGGAGGCCAGGAGAGTGAGGCAGGTCCCCTGGAGCTGGAGTGATAGTTGTGATCTGCTCCATATGATTGCTAGGAACTTAACTCTGGTCCTCTGAAAGAGCAGCAAGTGCCTGTGACCACTGAGTCATCTCTCCAGTCCTCAATACCTGCTTTCGTGTGAGGCTGGAGAGCCAGCGGCTTCCGAAGTTAGTTGTTGTCCCACAAGTGCTTGTTCTTATCCTGATTCTAAGTTAGGAGGCTCTGGACATCTCCTCCTCCCTGCACACCATGAAGCTATCCCCCACCCCGGTGTTTAAACTACGTATCTTCAGTTATTGTTGCACAGAGGGTGAGTCTGAAGGACCCAAGGGAGTCAAGAGAAAGGTAGTCATTTAATTTCTTGTTGTTTCCATAAATCACGGCGCAGTCATCAATTTTGCCACATATTTGAGATCACATGTTATTGACAATGTGTTCATGGAGAAAAAGGGAGTTTGCTGGCAAAGCTGCTCCATTTTCTAAAGATTAAATTGTTCATTGTACAGGCCGCCATCTGCCCTCCCTGGAAGTGAGTTTTCGTTCTTGGCAGAGGCATTTGGAATCCAGACGACAAACTAAAATCTTTTTCTCGTTACTGCTGCACTTAACTAAAGGCAAATTCATCCATCCATCCATCCATTCATTCATTCGCTCATTCATCGAATGCATCGCTCATTCATTGCCCATGCACCAAGAATTGCCCTGTGCCATGCTTATAAATAAAGCCATCTAGAGTCCAAAGAAGGGTACCATGGAGGCTAGCATGTGTCTTGTGGCTGATGTTTGATCCCACGGCCCCATTCATGCACTAGATCCTTAAAGGGCTGACATTTCTACCCCCACACTCAACCTGTGTGATAGTTTGGCTTAGCGTAAGACACGATTCTCCCTTCAAGATGTTCAGAGTCTACAGGACTGTTAAATTAGACACACCAAAAGACAACACAATAGCCATGTGGTGGTGCACGCCTTTAGTCCTGGCCCTTAGGATCTCTGTGAGTTCGAGACCAGCCTGATCTACATCGTGAGTTACACAACAGTCAGGGCTGCATAGAGAGACCTGTCTTGCAAAAATAAAACAACAAAGCAAACAAACAAAGAAAGAAAACATAAAACTGGAGCCTCGAGGAAACCAGGAAGACTTACGTAAAGAATATGGACGAAGCAAGACAGATAATTCATATGCACACGGGGCTGGGGCCTGCTGCAGTCTCTGGCTGTAGACATGGGTGTTGGTCTCTGTGTTCTGTGGGTGAATCAGTGCCGTTCAGGGACACTGAGTTCACGCTAGTCCTTGTAACTTGTACAGGGTGGTGGCATGACACAGGTCCCCCTTTCATCTCTAAGTTTGATCCCTGGGTCACAGGAAGCATGCCCTCTGCACCCTCAACACTGTTCCAGCCCCGGGTCCCTTGCCTGGTCCCAATGTGCGAACTGCCCCTGAAGCTGCTCTCGAATCTTTCTTTTCTCACCCGTTGTTTCTTCACCCTGGATGAGAACGCTCCTGTCTTGTCAGCTTTGTAGATTGCATTGTGGGTATGTCATGGGCATCTTGTCACTTGCCAACCGATACAGGAGGGCTCAGCCCACTGTATGTGGTGCCACCCTGGGCAGGTGGTCCTGGGTCGGATATGGAATCAAACTTGTAAACCTCACTTGTTTGTGCTTCCCGTCTCTGGTCCTGCTTGAGTTTCTGCCTTATCTTCCCACAGTTAATGGACTAGGACCTGGAAGCAGAAGCCAGATTAACCCTTTCCTCCCCAAGTTGTCTTTGGCTGTGGTGTTTCGTTACAGCAACAGAAAAGCAAACAGGAAGGGAGGACAACTTGGGGGTGGGGCAGTCAGTTCCCTCCTTCTACTATGTGGATTCCAGGGATCGAACTTGGGCTGGCAGGCTTGGCAGCAACTCCCGTCCTCACTGAGTCCTCTCCCCAGCCCTTAACTAAGTATTTCAACCGTTCAGAGTTTAGATCTAGACAATTCTGAATAGAGAATGAGAAAAATCACGCTTCATCCTAAAGAAGAGCCCCATTGTTGAGAAGTGCACCGTGTCAAAGCACAAGGCTGCTCAGCCTCTAGACTATTCTTTATCAATTACCTCAACAACACAGGGTGGCTTTTGAGTTTTTTTTTGACTTTTTTTTTCAGAAAGATTTTCCAGTCTGTCATCCAGAGTGTGTGTACTTCTGGCTGGGAGTGTAAGGCTCATAGCGAGGCGTGCAAGGAGAAAAGACATTGATGGGAGGGGACAAATTCCCAGAGTCACAGCCTGACACCTTTTTCTTTTCCTTTTGCTGGCAGCTGGTATGAATACATACACAAAATGTGGCCTTCATCGGCTTTTTTAAAACAGTAAAATTAGTGAAAAATTCCTGCAAACCAAGAATAGTGAGATAAGAATATTTATACTTAGCACCATGGGCTTTGTCTAAGTTCATGAAAAGTCAGAAACTATATACTGGCAAGAAAAAGCAACCCCTGTGATATTTGGAGCTCTCTATCACCAAGGCAACAACTCATTCCTTACCTATACATCACCTTTGCAATGTAGCAGAAAAAAAAGCAGAAAAAGACCTTCCCAAGGATGGAGGGCTGTATTGTCAACAGAAGAAATAGGGACACACACACACACATGACACCAAAAGCACAAATAAAAATAACTGAAACAAATATGTCCAATATTTCTAAGTTCCACTTATTTTAACCAATATGAAATGAGAAAGACAGAGCCATTGCCTCCCAACGTCACAGTTAAGCAAAATCTGCATTAGGACACAGCTGCATTAGACACAGCTGCATTAGGACACAGCTGCCTTAGGACACAGCTGCCTTAGGACACAGCTGCCTTAGGACACAGCTGCATTAGGCACAGCTGCCTTAGGACACAGCTGCATTAGACACAGCTGCATTAGGTCACAGCTGCATTAGGACACAGCTGCCTTAGGACACAGCTGCATTAGGCACAGCTGCCTTAGGACACAGCTGTCTTAGGACACAGCTGCATTAGGCACAGCTGCCTTAGGACACAGCTGCCTTAGGACACAGCTGCATTAGGACACAGCTGCATTAGAACACAGCAGCATTAGGACAGAGCTGCCTTAGGACACAGCTGCATTAGGACATAGCTGCATTAGGACATGTTCATCCACTGATGTGACATTTCAATGCACAAACATTTGAGAACCTCTGTGTGACAGTTTTATTTCTGTTGCTGTGATAAAACACCNCTATTTAACTTACAGTTCCAGGGCATGGTCCATCGTTGAGGGGAAGTCAAGGTAGCCACTCAATCAGTCACATCAGACCCAGTCTCGCAGTGAAGAGCACAGAGAATTGAGTGCACTGGCGTCGTACACTTCCTGCCATTTAGCTCTCTCTTGTCTTGTATAGCTCAATACTCCTTGTCTAGGGAATGGTGCCGCCCACAATGGGCTGGAGTTTTTGATATCATTTAACAATCAAGACAGTCACCACATAGACATGCCTATAGGCTAGCGTGATCTAGACATTCTCCATGTAGGCACTTCCCAGGTGACTAGATTGTGACATGTTGACACTGAAAACTAACCATCATTCCTCCTAGAACGTCCTGGGTATGACAGGAAGATCTCAGCAACTACTTTCCAAATGTGGCTTCTGTCCTTGTCAACTGACAAAGACAACACTGGCCACATAATAAAAAGTAGACCAGTGTTGCTGAAGGAAGGCAAAAGTCGTTCTGGAAGCCTCTAAGGCAGCATTTCTCAACCTGTGGGTCCATGACCCCTTGGGGGGCATATATCAGATATTTTGCCTCTTAGAGATTTGCATTATGACTCATAACAGGAGAAAAATTACAGTTATAAAGTAGCATCAAGATAATTTTGTGGTTGGGGTCACCATGACACAAGGGGTACAGCTTTAGGAAGGTCCAGAATCACTGTTCTAAGAAATTGGTTTGTGGGTGCACAAATGACAGCATTTAGATACTCAGCACAGGGAGTTGGGAAATGGATTCCACAAGGAAGTAGTCTGTCTAATTGAGGAATTAGGAAGCAAATCATTAAATGGATGGAGAATCAGTTAGAGCATTTTAACTCAGAAAGCTGGAGCAGGCAGGGCGCCAGTCACGTGGAAGGAAGAATCAGGAAAGCCAGCAAGGCTTCACCTGGGGTGGTGGTGTACGCTTGTGATCTGGTACCCAGCACCTGGAAACAGGGGGCTTTGCAGTTCTGAGGCCAGCCTGGGCTACACTGTGAAATCCTGTTTCAACACAAAGCAAAACAAACAAAACAACACACAGACTTGTTCAGGGAGTAATTACTTAGGGTGTGTGCTGGCTAGTTTTAGGTCAGTTTGGCCCAGGCTAGAGTTATCTGAGAGAAGGGAACCCCAATTAAGAAAATTCCTCTATAAGGTCTGGCTGGAGGCAAGTAAGTAAGGCATTTCTTAATTAGGTACTGAGGGGGACATCCCAGCCCATGGTGGTGATCCTGGGTTCTATAAGAAAACAGGTTGAGCCAGTCATGGGAAGCAAGCCAGTGAGCAGCCCCCTCCATGGCCTCTACATCAGCTTCTGCCTCCAGGTTCCTTCCCCAGTTTGAGTTCCTGTCCTGACTTCCTTCAGTGATGGACAGTGAGAAGGAAAACCCCTTCCTCCTAAGTTGCTTCTGGTCATGCTGTTTCATCACAGCAATAGTAGCTCTGACTAAAACAGGCTGCGTGGCAGTTCCTGTCTTTGCTTGTCTACTGTGGGTTTTCCCAACTGTGACATAACCTTAGCAAGGAGAGCAGAATTCTGTTCCCTGTTCAGTGACAACTGGGGGTCTGCAGTCGTGCCGGTGCGCACAGTGCACAATGAGTGTCTCGTAAACACTTGTTGGGTGAGCCAACTAGCGATCGCTGCTAGTTATAAATATGATGATTTGCTCACTTCATGCTCCTCAGTGTGCCAAGAGCTTTTATTTAGTTTATTTTATGCATACAGGCACTTGGCCTGCATGCTATGTGCCCCACCTGTAGTATCCATGGAGGCCAGAAGAGGACTTTGGGTCCCCTGGAACTAGAGTTTCACATGGTTGTAGCTACCACGTGGGTGCTTGAGACTGAACCTGGGTCCTCAACAAAAGCAGCAAGAGCTCTAACTGCTGAGTTATCTCCACCCCCCTATTATTTATTTATTTATTTATTTATTTATTTATTTA
>LOJH01001963.1:0-13249 GCA_001685095.1 Ellobius talpinus
CTTCTCTCTCTCTCTCTCTCTCTCTCCCTCTCTCTCTCTGTGTGTGGTGCAGGCAGCCAGGCTTGAGCGATGGCTCAGTGGGGTATGTAAGTAACCCTGAAGACCCAAGCCAGACTCTCTAGCACAATGGGTGTGGTAGGGTGTGCCTGTAACTCCAGCTCTGTGAGGGCATGTGTGGAGACAGGAGGATGGCTGAGGCTTGCTGACAGCCAGCTTAATTCCAGGTTCACCAAGAGACCCTGCTGCCAAAGAATAGGCAGAGGACAATAGAGCAGGACACCTGATGGCCTCCTCTGGCCTTTGCATGCATGTACCGAGGCACCACACTTCAGCACATACATGTGCATGTACCCCCCCACACAAATAAAATAAGATAAAATAAAATGGTAGAAAAACACCCTTCATTTTGAACGTCAACTAGCCATCCACTCACTGAAAGACTTCCCAAGTCACATCTATGGGTCATGAGCTTGGGTCACCTGCTGGGTACCTGCTGGCCGATCACTGAGGACAACCACAGCACACCTCCTCCGCATCTCTAATGAAGGCTCTTGGTTGTGATGTGCTCTATGTATCTGTATGTATGACCCTGCAGCCATGCTTGAACAGTGGCATGGGATGCTGGACAGGACTGTGATTTCGAGAATACCGTCAACCGGTTCTGGTTGGTTAAATGAAGGGGTTGGAGACATGAGGGTGCAGGTCAGTCATGTTAGCCGTGTGGCTAGGGCTCAGCAAAGGCTCGTAAACTTGGGATTGGAAGGAAGAATAAAGATGTGACGGCAGATTAAAGAGAGAGGAGGGGGGAATGCTACTCTCTTTAGTTATGAGAGAGAGGGAGAGAGAGAGACAGAGAGAGACACAGAGAGAGACAGAGAGAGAAAGAGCTGGAGAGAGAGAGAACCCAGGAAGGATAATACTGCTCCAGAGTTTGAGGAGATGCTTGATCGGTGAACATCTTTCCTTGAAAGCGTGAATTTTAATCCAGTCAGCCTAGCCAAATTGGCAGTTCCAGACCAGTGAAGAGACCCTGTCTCAGAAAACAAGGTGGACACCACCTGAGGATTAACAGCTGAGGCTGTCCTCTAGCCTCAACATGCACACACATGGACACGTCTACATATGCATGCACCCATGTACATGCTCATGCGCACACATGAGCACACACAGACACACATGTGTACATGCACACAACACACTCATACGCACACATGTACATGTGCAAACACACCAGCTTTTTCTGCTAGAAGATTTTTTTTTTAAAAAATCTTTTTCTTTTTTCTTTGTGTTAAATAGTTTTTTTTAAACAGCAGGCACATATTAATTTTACAATCAGCCAAAAATGAGGGGGAAAAAAGATGTCTCTCCATTTGGGGAAATTTTCCTTTCAAAGCAAGGCATCTGGGGACAACAGTATTCCCCCCTGCGAAGCCCGAGGGAGGGATGGAGCCAGGGCTCCGGCCTTTGTAGTAAATGTCTCCAGACCACACTAAATCCAATCTTCTCATTTGAGGCTATTTGCTTTCCGGACGGCAGGGCTGTGATGGATCCCAGATTCAGCACTCATGGCATCTCAATCAGATGTGTTTAGATGCCGCTGTGACACAAGATTATGACGTTTTGATGGGATTAGGAGATAACTTTGCTTTAATCTATAAAGCCCTGTATGTTTTGGGATCTGATTACCCCCAAATTCCCTTCCTAGCCCAGCAATTAAGATCAACCAGAGCGTCCCTGTTAACCATCCCCATATTGAGAGCTCAGGAAATCAGAAATGGGTGGTTTTGTTTTAAGTGCGCTCTCTTTCTCTCTTTCTCTCTCTCTCTCCCTCCCTCCCTCCCTCCCTCCCTCTCCCTGTTTGCACCCTCTTTTGATCCCTGCAGAAGTCTCAGGAGCAGTGGTTCTCAACCTTCCTAACGCTATGACCCTTTAATACAGTTCCTCATGTTGTGGTGACCCCCAACCGTAACATTATTTTTGTTGCTACTTCATAACCGTAACTTTGCTACTGTTATGGATCATAATGTAAATATCTGTATTTTTGGATAGTCTTAGGAGATGCCTGTGAACGGGTCGTTTGACACCCACGAAAGGTCGCGACCCACAGGTTGAGACCTACTGCTCTGGAATCTGTTGAAGGATCTTGTCTTCCGATTACAGTGAGTTCTTTGCTTGGGTTCTTGAGACAGTGTTTCACTGGGTAGCCCTGACCATCCTGGAACTCACTCTGTAGATCAGGCTGGCCTCAGACTCACAGAGATCTGCCTGCCTCTGCCTCCAGAGTGCTGGGATTAAAGGTGCGTGCCACCTCACCTGGCCACATGAAGTTTCCTGTTGTTCTGTCTCCCCTTCCAGAAAAAACATCTCTGAGATGCTTCCTCCTGCTTCCATTAAATAGGGAAAGGTTCTCATATGTTTTTCCTGGTACCATTGGTAAAAAAAAAAAAAAAGNTCACAGAGATCTGCCTGCCTCTGCCTCCAGAGTGCTGGGATTAAAGGTGCGTGCCACCTCACCTGGCCACATGAAGTTTCCTGTTGTTCTGTCTCCCCTTCCAGAAAAAACATCTCTGAGATGCTTCCTCCTGCTTCCATTAAATAGGGAAAGGTTCTCATATGTTTTTCCTGGTACCATTGGTAAAAAAAAAAAAAAAGCAGATTTTTAACTCCAAAAATTGATGGAGAATGGACTTGAGGAGACTCATGAACTCCTTTTGGTCTCAGGAAGCTTGGCTGACCGGCCATGACCACATTGGCTCACCATCTTGGGTTCCAGGGAAATCTGCTCCCGGCACCAATGCGCTATGTGGCTATTCATATGTGGGGCAACATATTTTTTTCTTTGTTCATAGTTTTATTTCTACAGAAAAAAAAGTTGTGAGGCAAAAGAAAAAAACAGTCACAGAGGAGTCCACAGGATCAGATCAGTATCACTATGGAGCATGTGAGAAGTGTGCACCTGCTACATGTTCTAGACACGCTCGCGGTTCAGTTCCTGCCCCGCCCCCAAACTGCCCCTATGGTCAGTGTTGACAGTCACCTGTTGGTCTAGCCAATGGGAGGCCTCAGCAGGAAAGCGAGAGAGGAGAGAGAGAGAGAGAGAGAGAGAGAGAGAGAGAGAGAGAGAGAGGGAGAGAGTCAGTTTCTCTACCCAAGCACATGTTTCTTTTGGTTTCCTGGCTCCTAAAGCTGTGGCTTGGTTAAGGTTCTGGAATTTTCTTCCTTTCCATACATACATTTTGTAAGCTTAGAGAGGGTATTTCTTTGAGTTCTTCCAGATCCCCACATACAAAATAAGTAAATAAATAAAGAACCAAGAAAATAATATAGGATATTCCCAAAATTATCCACGTGGGCATGGCCTGAGGGGAGGGGTGAGCTTGCGCATTCATTTGGACTGCCCAGAGCTCCTATGTATAAAGGTGCTGAGACTTCTGATTAGGTGCTCCTTTGGTTCAAGCCATCCTGGTTGCTATTTAAAAAATGAACCCTCACAGCTCATCTTAATGAACCTATTTCTCAACAACCTAAAGGATCAAGCAACTGTGACTGATCTACCGGCAGCTTGCCTCCAAGAGGGGATTCAGGAACAAGATTTTGCTTCCTGTGTCTCCTGATGTTAATGGTTACACCAATGTCACATGGTGTGACTAAACACTGCCTTAAGAACCACAAGGTAGCATCATATCCACCCACACAGTCCTAGGGGTGGTTCTAGGGTGCCCTCAGCAGGTTCCTCATGGACACCAGAGTCTGCTGCGGCTCCGGGCCCTAAAATAAATGACATGTTTGCAAACAACCTGGAATTGCGGGCTTTAAACAATCTTAAAACTTGTAATACATATCGCAGTCTAAAGCAGTTGTTAGACCACACTGATGAGGTGATTACAACATGAAAAAGTGCCTAGCACACAGGCAACTGTTGAAAATGCGTGTTTGCACAGATGCGTGTGTGTCCGGACATAAGGGTGGAGGTCAGAAGCCGATCCCTGGACCAGTCTTTGCTTTCCAATTTGTGGTGTCTTATTGGCCCCTGCTGTTTAACCCAGGCTAGCTGGCCTGAGAGCTTTCGACACGACTCCTGTCTCCACTCCGGTTTGTCCGCAGGAGCAGTGAGGTTACAAATGGCCACTGCCACATTCCTCTTTCCATGGGTTCTGGGGATCTGCTCTCCAATCCTCACATATGTGCAGCAAGGGCTTTCTCCAGCCCCTTACTTTTTCCCAAATATTTTCGATGCACGGTTGGCCGTATCTTCACATGTGGGACCCACAGATAACAGGTCAACTGTGTTCACACCATGGATCGGAGCACAGTTACACAGTTTCACTTGGCTGCAGGGAGATGCAGTTCAGGGAGTTGAGCAGGAGCCCTGCTGCAGGTGACAAGGCGGCCCGGAGCTGTCTGAGAGCACTGATCATCACTCCGCATATTTCATGATGGCAGTCACAGAGGAAGCTCACAGGTCCCACTGACAGGGCATGGTTCACAAGACACAAGGAGACAGATGTCAGGAGGGGCTGGGAAAGGGCCTGAGCCCAGAGTTGACTCATCCTCTAGGCATCATAGCTTCATAAAATGACTCTTTATACTGAGCCATGATCCCACTTTAGTTATGCTTGCTTCTCACTCGGATAAAAATCACTCTTGACAACCTCTAGAAGGACCCAATCCCTTCCAGTAGATCATGCAATAAAACCAGAAGAGAGGGGGAAAGGAGGAGGGAGTAAGAAGAAAGGAAAGAATGGAGGGAGGGATCAAGGAAGGAAGAGACGGAAGGGAGGGAAGTGGAGGCTGAAGGAGGAGTCGTGTTGAGCTGTGTTTGAGGCGACAGTTCACTGTGTAGCCCGGGCTGGTCTTGAATTTATGAACCTTCTGCCTCAGCCTCTCCAGTATTGGGGCATCACAGGTATGCAACATCCTGACTTTTAATATCATTTTTAACATGTATTTATTTGTGGGGTGGGACACATGGCAACCTGAGGGAGTCAGTTCTCTCCTTCCACCACGTGGGTCCCTGGGATTGAACTCAGACTCAGACGATCGATCCTGCTGGTGAGCTCCTTGGCCTGTTGAGCCACGTCACCAGCCCCACTTATTCTCATTTTAAAAGATGCTCAAATTCTGTAGTGTTGGAAGGGGTCGTCTCTCTGCGTCCTCTAATTCTGCTGATAAGATGCGCTGGCTTCTTGGGGCCTGTGGGCTTTTCTGGCATGTGGGAGTTTCAGGGCTAAAACTAGACCAACCAGGACATCATTACCATAGTTCTGGTATCTAAGAAGCACAGGTTTCAGGCCTAGCTCTTTCACAGAGAGGATTCCACCTTCATGAGCCTCAGTTTCCTCACCTTTAATATGGGTCCAAGGAAGCAAGCTAGCTGCCTCCTTGGGTTGGTGTGAGGCATGAAGATTGAATGGCAGGAACCAGGTATGGAAAATTCTTGACCACATGCCTGGTATTTGATGATCTGCCTTTGGAGTTGGGTGAGACTCCTTCCTTGATTTTCTTTCCTTCCTTCCTTCCTTCCTTCCTTCCTTCCTTCCTTTCTTCTTCCTCCTCCCCCTCCTCCTCCTTCTAATTAAAAAAAAGTTTGAGACAGAGTCTCATGTAGCCCAGGATATCCTTTAACTCATTCATAGCCTAGACTGACCTTAGACTTCTGATCCTCCTGCCTCCACCTCCCCAGTGCTGTCCTTACATTAATTGCACAGCTCCCAGTTTATAGGATGCTGGGGATCAAACCCAGGCCCTCATGTGTCTGTTAGGCAGGCATTTTACCAGCTGAGTCACGTCCCCCCAGCCTCGTCCTTTGATGTAAATGTTTAGAACAGAGCCCCAGGCAACAGAGGGAACAGCTTGGCTGAAGAACTCCCCGCTGAGGATGGGGATGCCCTCTGTCCTCCATGAGGGGCCATAGGGCAGGTGGCTCTCAGATACACAGAGCCAGGAAGTGCACATGGCTCTCAGCTGTTTGTCAATGGGGTGAGCAGGGCAAATGGCGCTCAGCTCAGCCCACCCCAGGAGCCTCTGATCCACCCCAAGGGAGGAAAGGCATGAGGTGAGGGGATGTGATAAGAAGGCTGGGGAGAGCATCGAGCCCAATGTTTTCAAAGCTTGCCCCTTCTACAGGAACCAAACCTTAATAACCAGAACCAGGGAGTGAAAGAGAAAGAAAACAGACCTTCAAGCCGTACCCTTTGAGGAGGCCACGTCATCAAGCTCAGAGGCTGGCTTTGAAACCATGTGAGTCTAACCACAGCAGACACACTTGGCTCCCCCCATACCCTGTTCTCACCTCAAGTGAAGTCAGAGAGAGAGAGAGAGAGAGAGAAGAGAGAAGAGAAGAATGGAGAGGAGAGGAGAGGAGAGGAGAGGAGAGGAGAGGAGAGACAGAAACTGAAGAGGGGGGAAGTGACTTTGGAGAACAAAGAAATGAACCAGACACCGCACGGCCTTCCCAAATGTCAGGGTCCTCCTGAGGTTACTGATGGTGAAGGTACAGAATGTGTTTCTGAGCAGTGGGGGGGCTGGCATTCCTATACCCCATGCTAGCTAACCCTCCTGGCCAAACCTGAAGGTACACACGAGGATTCTACAGCTCAGAGAGCCTGAATAACTGATCCCAGGACACATGGCTGGTAAATGCCACAGCCCAGGCTCTGAACCTAGCCTGATGTCAAATAATTCTGACAGCTCACTCTGCTCTCCAGAGCAATACAGAGGTAGAAGGAGAACATGGGAGAAATAGTTTGTGAGCCACGGTGAAGACGAACCCAGTATACATGGTCTAGAGTAAGCTTCCTCAGACTCTGTCAACATCTGGGCTTGGCTGAGAGCCCCTTTGCCACGGAAAGCCTCCCCATGCATGCTAGGGCAGTTGGCAAGCATGGCTGGCTCCTCTCTCTCTCTCTCAGGTGCCAGCACCACCTTCCCGCCCCCAGAGTGACATCCAGAAATGTCTGCAGACATCTCCCGGGAAAAAGTCACGCAGCATGTCCAAGGCCCATCGACACAGGGGAAGGAATAAGAGTCATAACCAAAAAATGAAAATCAGTTCAGTGCCATGCAGAAGGCCTCTGATGTCCTTGAGTCTCATTTAATATCCTATTTAATCCTCCACGAGAACGCCGTGAGGTGGGCGTTTTTATAGACAGGACGTGCAAGCGTCTGAGAGCTGAAGTAACTAGAGGAGTGTACACAGTTAGCTTGAAGCAGAGTCCGGGGCTTGAACCTGCATCCGTGAAATCCTTTCCCTTGCGCTGCTGAGAGAGGAAAATAAGAGAGAAAGTGGATGCATTGAGAAAAGACACTTAGCAACCCAAATGCAAAATGTCAGTTGAGGAAGCAGGAAACCGAGGTCAGGCCATCACGGGCCCTGGGGATACTACGCTGACTAGGGATGAACCTAAAGGCTGCTGTGTCCTCGGCAGCACCCCAGTTCTTGCCTCTGCCCCCTAACTCATCCCTGCCTTTGCAAATGGCCCACACCTGTGTCTGCCCTGACTTCCTCTCTTGTCTCACATCTCATGAGGAGAGAGGTCTATTTCAAATGCAGTGTGATTTATGAAGGAAAGCCTCTTGCCCTGGCCATCCATCTCTCTTCACAGGGACACACATGCCGAGGATCCTGGAAGTGACCCACATTTATTTTCTTCCAAGAGCCGAAGCCCAGGGGGAACTCGGGAATCGTCCCTAAATTACGAAAGAGTCTGGGGGAGACCTTACCCCAGAACAACGTGTTCCCCCTCCCAGCCTGAGCCTCCCTCTAAATCACCTGGTAGCATCCTGGCCGCTGTGAACGGCATGTGTGCTGAGAGAGGCGAGCCCCCACCCTGCGGGCAGGAGAGAGGCACGGATGGCCAAGATGGTTTCGAACTGACCATGACCTCCGTACTTCCTGCAGCCTTCCCTTGACATTTCTTGGCGGTTACCTTGATAGCAGGAAGCATATTTCTCTCTGAATTTCTCCCTTCAGTCCCTCAACCCCCTTCCAGCCCTAGCATTTGTTCTTAATCGCTCTGGGGGTGAGGGCTCCCTTTGAAAATCTGATGAAAGCTACGAGCTCCTCCCTTCATTAAATAAATGATTGTTTACTCCTGTTAAAGCCTTCCCAAATGGAACGACTGGTTTATGGTGGATTTTCTAGGAAGATAAAGGGCTTTCTCCTCCTGTCATATAAAATAAAAAAAAAGTTAATGCCTTGACTTTTTTTTTCTCTTTTTAACATTTACTGGTGTGTGACACACACATGGAAAAGCACACAAATCATAAGCACTCGACTTAATGAATTTTCCTAAACTGGACAGACCAGTACAACCTGAACACAGATCAAGAGAGAGCGCTGCTGTGTCTGGAAGCTTCCATAGGCACCCCCAGGCTGCTTCACCACCTAGTGTAGCCAGGAGTTGGCTTTAAATAACCTAGCTCCCCCCTGCCTGGTTTTGCTCTTGGCTTGAGTGGGGACTTGTACTCCTCTGCCCAACACTTGGCTGGGCACTTGCCCCACACAAGGGAGTGTACGGCCTAGGGTAGCATGTGATTTCCCATGCTACTCCATTGTTTATTTCTGTTTTGTGCAAAGCAATGAGAAGGTTTTTTTTTTACAGAATTGTGTAAGATTGTATTCTTCAGTATTCTGACTGTAATGTTACATGTATGAATGTATGTTTAGGATAGAGTCTTATGTAGTCCAGGCTGCCTTCAACTCCCAGGTAGCCAAAGAAAAATCTTAAACTCATGATCATCCTTCTTCTACCTCCTAAGTGCTGGAATGACAGACAGATGGGCACTACCACACCCTAGTTAATATGATGCCAGGGATCAAACCCAGAGCTCTGTGCACACTAGGCAAACACTGCCAACTGAAATTCATCCTCAGCCCAGTGTGCATGTGTGTGTGTTTGTGTGCATGTGTGTCTGTGTGTGCATGTCTGTGTATATGTGCATGTGTGTCTGTGTGTATGTATGTCTCTGTGTGTGCATGCATGCATTTGTGCATGGGCATGCATTTGTGCATGGGCATGCATGTATGTGCTTGTGTCTCTCTCATGTGCACATGTGTGTGCATCCCTTCATGCGTGTGTCTGTGCATTTCTGTGCACATCTATGAGTCTGTGTGCATGAATGCATTCATTCATGTGTGCGTGCACATGTCTCTGTGTGTTTGCATAGGTTCATGTATGTGTGTGTATTCATGTGCATGAATGTTACATGGTGAGTTCTTGCTAGAAAATGTCTGTATTTTCGGGAAGGAAATCTCTGGCTTGCTTTCTTCTACCAATCTAACTCACTCAGCTCCATTGCAGCCACTTGGCTGAGCTCCTTCCCAGACCTTTCTCTGTGTCCGGCTACATGCCATGTCCAATAACCAGCCTTTCTAGTTTGTTTTTACACGGATGTGATTATTCTACCATCTCCCCCCCACACCTATCAATACTCCTTGCAGATCTTTCCATAGATTGCTCCCACAGCTTTAAGCTGCTGAGTGTCCTTTCATTTCAGAGATGGACTGTGATTTATTTAGCCCATCTCCTCATGGTGCACAAGCAAGTGGTCTCTATTTTGCTGCTGCCACAAACAGAGAGGCAACAGACAACCCTTTTATGGGCCTCCGTGTGAGCGTTTGTGAGGGAAAATAGGAAGGTGGAATTGCTGGCTGCACACATTTGCCTTTAAGTGGTTTTTATGGGGCCAGGTGGACGGTCCAAGCTCTTGCGAGTTCTGGGTAAAGCCAGAGGCTCACGTGGCTCGAGGCATTTAACAGTGATGCATGTTCCCTCCGACTGGCAGGAATGAGACGAATGTCTAGAATTGGGCAGACACAGAGGCACACAAAGTGTCTTTGGGGACAGTTTGCCAGCACCTTGTTTCTCAGGTGGCTGGATGTCCTCAGAGATTCCAGAAAGAGAAGAAACCACTGTCACCTTGTAGTGAGGCCATCTGGCAATGGCAAGTCTGAGACAGGTGGTTAGTGTCTCCAAACAGGAGAACTCATGGTATGGGACCAGGGTGCGTGGCTAAGGCATTGTATGTGTTCCAGCCCTGTATGTGGCTCACCGAATTCACGTCTCATCATCCCCCTATGGGGAAAGTGCTGGGACCATGTGTGTGCACGTGCCCGTGCATTGCCCTGTGAACATGTGGGTATATGTTCATTTGTGTGTGTAGAGGTCAAAGGCCACCTTCAGAGAGTGTTCTTCAGGTACCACCCACCCTCTTCTCTTTTGAGGCGGGGTCTGGCCTAGCATCACTACATAGGCAAGGCTGGCTGGGCAGAGAGCCCCAAGTACCACTCCTCTGCCTCCACTGCACGGGACTGCACACAGCTGCCTTTTTCTTCTGGAGATCAACCTTGGGTCCTTGTGTTTTGTATGGCAAGCACGTTAGAAATGGAGCCATCTCCCTGACCTCGGGGGTTCTGTTTTGAGGCCCATTTTCCAGTGAGGCAAACTGAGGTTTAGAGAGTCATCTACCCAAAGCCACCCACGCCCATGATACTAATCGTTCACCAGGGGATTGTGTCACGAGCTATCTTGATGTGGGGGAGTTTCTTCCTGGGAGCCCACTGTCCAGTGGTAGAGACAAGCCAAAGAAAGAGGACCAGGAGAGCAAAAGACTCTGGACAGATAGAACCGGGCCCCTTTGGTCTCTTCATACTGTCTCTGCTGTGGACATTCTCCAGGCACAGGGACCCTGACCTGGGTTCTGTTGGCACACAGTAGGTGCCAACTCCACGCTACCACTGCACTCCTTGCAGTGGGTCTTTGGAGAGACTTGAACTCAGAGAATAACAGCTTGCCCATGATGCAGCCATAGCTCACAGGGAATGGGACCAGGGTCTTGGCTGTGGAACCTGGAACCTCTGAGCCACAGTGTTCCCTCCCTCCCCTGAAGAGAAGCTCTTCAGATGCCCTAACACTTTACCACTCAATCTGGAAGAGGAGTGGGCTAAAAGCAGAGAAGTCTGTGTTGGAGCCCCATCTTACAATCCCCACCCTGGCTCGCTCAGGAATAGTGAGCAGCTCAAGCCTCCAATTCCAGCACTCAGAAAGTCGAGGCAGGAGGATGACTGTGAGTTCGAGACTAGCTAGGGCTGTGCGGGGAGATTCTGTCTCATAAAAATGAACAAACAAGAAAGAAAAAGTGTTTTAGGTGTCAGCCCTGCCTCACATGTCCCACGGATGCCGGGCATCTTCTGCCTTTAAGAGGAATGCCCAGTCACTGTCTAATCTCCATCAGTACCTGTGATCTTTATTTTTCCACATCAGATTTCCGGTTCCCTAATCGGGCCAATGCCACGCCTGCTGGGTAGACTGAATTCTGCAACACTCTGACAGATGACCTCCTCCCACCGGGGCAAAGGATGAACAAATTACCCAGATAACAGTTGACTACAGCCTGTGTGCCCAGGCAGCACTGGCAGTGGGGTGGAAGCCCTTTCATGCCTGCCCTTTGGAGACATTGAGTGGTTTAGGTCACATCTTGAAAAAGATTGCTCTCCTCGTTCACCTGTGAGTGAAAATTCATGTGCCATCGGTTGACTCTGGGAGCGTGTGGAGGTCAGCACATGCATGCTGAGGTCACAGAACTGCGGGTCAGAGCCCTAGCAGGACCAGCGAGGATAAAATACAGGGCCATGTAACAGCCAGAGGGGAAGTCGATTGGTAACCTTTACCATCTGCTGCTAAGTAGGAATATTCTTGGACCATACTGAGGCTGGCGAGGGAGCAGCAGAGAAGCTGGGCACCTGCCCATCTTAGATGTCAGGGAGGAAGTGTAGGGGGAGAGGTCAGGGCTCCAGACCCTCTAGATGGAGATCCGCAAATGCTTGCAGATGGGCCCCTAAGGACACTGGCGAGCAGACAGCATGTGCAAACCCAGGACTAAAAACCCAGGGGGTTGATTTTTTAGTATAACAGGCTCTAACTCCATGTAATCCAGGCTGGTGTAGGAATCACCATCCTCCTGCCTCAGCCTCCTGATTACAGGTGTGGGTCAGCAGCCCCAGCAGGGACTCCTGTCACTAACAGACCCAGAGTCTTGCCAGCACCCAGCGGATATTGGGAGGGGCTCCTAAGAGAGATCTACCCTCTCTCAGCAGGTTCCAAGTCTGAGCCTTACAGCCTGTCTCTCTGTGGAGTGAGCATGACTCTCCAGAGAAGATACTGAGCACTGTCTCTCTGGCCTGTCACCACTGCAGCCATCTTTGTAATTTGGGCTGCTCTAGATGTCCCCATAGTCATAGCCTCACTATATGTCCCTTCTGATGACAACAGACATCAAACACCGTCACTTGGAGCACTCAGGGCGTTGGAAGGGTCCCTTGTCATCTCCATACTCCCTCCAGTTCACAGGCACTCTTCCTTTCTCTCTAGAAGCTTCCAAAGGAAAAGTCCAGATACTTAAGACAAAGCTGACCTCACAGCAGAGCAGCCAGCTTGCCCCCATGAAGTACGGAGACAGTGAACCTGGACATGCACTGGCATTGCTTGATGGGTAGTTATTTCCATGCTAACTGAAGGCTGCCCCTTAGATGGACACCAAGGCAAGCCGTGCCCGTCCAGCCATTCTCAAATTCAACATAGACACTCCCTACTTTGTTTTGAGAAGGTCTTCTATAACCCAGGCTGGTCTTGACCTTTGTATGTAACCAAGGATGACCCAGAATTTCTGATCCTCCTGTCTCCACCTTCCAAGTGCTAGGATTGTAGTATGCCCAGCCATGCCTGGTTTATGCTAGACAACCATTCTGCCCATTGTGCCTCTGCCACAACCCCTGATTCTCTTTGTATTTGTCAATGCATGTTCCCAAGATGGCAACCTTGGTCCCAGGCACCAAAGGCAGCGAGTGTAGGAAAAGGAATGGGCTTTCTTGGGATCTCTTTGTCCTTTCGTCACTACACAAGCAACATCTTCAAGGTCCTCATATCCTCCACCCAGGTCTCGATGATCACAGCAGGGTATCATGGCCGCCTCTAGGCCAACTCCAAGTCAAAAACACAAACAGAATCTCTTCGCAGGGAGTAGGGTAAGAGCCAGGGGCTGGTGAGATGTCTTAGTAGGTAAAGGCAGGTGCCGTTAAGTCTGATGGCCTGGGTGCGATCACTGGAAGCCACATGTGGAAGGAGAGAAGTGACTCCTGAAGATTATCCTTTGACCTCCACACGTGGACACACACACACATATCACACACACACATCATCACACATACACACATCACACATACACACATCACACACACATCACACATACA
>LOJH01001963.1:13327-33130 GCA_001685095.1 Ellobius talpinus
TACACACATCACACATACACACATCACACACACATCACACATACACACATCACACATACACATACATCACACATACACACACATCACACATAACACACATCACACATACACACACGACACAAATAAATGAATCAATGTAAGAAAAAACAAAGAGAAGGAGAAGAGGTCTCAGAATAGAGTAGCGCACCCCTCTAACCCAAGTTCGTGTCTTCTTTGGGTTTATAATGCTTTCTTTCACACATTCTGTCCAAGCCCGACACACTGGCCCACATCTTCTAGTGGCCAAACCATCCCCAGACCTCACACAGACTCTCCTCCACTCCTCCTTCCTTTCCTGTTCTCCTCCGGCCTTTTGACCGCCAAACTTTCTCATATGTTGCCAAGCACACAGAAGGTGCTCAATAAACGTCAGGGTCCATTTTCCTCTAACACTGCAGCTCAAAGGCCGAACGAGTGGACTAGAAATTTTCCGTAGGAAAAAAAATGAAATTTCTGGGCTCCAGTAATTAATTTATATGGGACGGGGATGGGGGTGGGGGCAATGGATCGGTGACTCAGCTGCTCAGTCTTTGCTGTTTATCTGGAACGGTTCCCAGCATCCCCATCAGGGAGCTCACAGCCACCTGTGACTTCAACGTGCTCTCTCTCTTCTGTCTGTATGTCTATCTATCTCTGTCTCTCTCTCTTTAAACTCACACACACACACACACACACACACACACACCGAAGAACAAATAAAAAACAAATCTTTAAAAGAGATCAGTGGTTCTGTGGCCCCATATCAGTGTTATAGAGGTGGCATTAACCAAGGCAGCCATGAGTCCCCTGCCAAAACACCCTAAACCTCAGTGTTCTAACCTGTGAGAGGAAATAATTATACCCCATCATTCCTGGGGCTGCTAAGAAAGGGCAGAACAAAGACACCTTCTGTGACCACTCTCATTTTCCCAGGGGTCAAGTCCATCTTCACAGACTGCTACCTACTACTTCCCACCAGAACAGATTCATGTCACCCCGTTCCCAGGTCCTGATGTCAGCGGAGGTCTGTGTACCACAGGCACAGGTGACATTCTATGCCAAGCAAAGGTCAGCTGTTGCTCTTCACCAGGGCCTCAGGGACTGGTGTCTGTTTTTCTTAGTTTAGATGGAAATCAGTCAAGAGAGTTCTCTGTGACTTCCTTTATATTTCTTTCTGATCAGATCAAAGGTCCTGTCAGCAACTTCTGCTGATGTCTTGATTTCTAGTTTTTTCTCTCTTTTTTTTTCTTCCTGAGTTGGTAGTGTTCACTTCAAATAAGAGACTAAGAATCCCTCTGGGAGAAAGAGAAGAGGAGGGAGAAGGGAGAAAAACTTGAGAGAGAGAGAGAGAAAGAGAGAGAGAGAGAGAACACCAAAGAGGAAGAATTCAGCTATATTTTGCTATAAGTAAGTTTAGCACTATGGAGACCTTAGAGCCTGGGATCCAATATTGCTTCCCACCATGGAAAACTAGACATCTGGATTTATTTTTGAGGTTTCCAATGAGGCTCAGACAGTTCACAGGAAGTCCTGAGGTGACTGTCATGGCACTTCTTAAGAGGGGGCTTAGCCTGGTGCCTAAAGTCATGAGGTCTTTCTTCCAATCCTGGTTTTTCCACTTAACTTAAGAACCCAGATCATCTCAGAAAGGGGCCTTATCCCTCTGTCTCTGCTTCCCCACCCTTAAGCAGGGGACAATGACGATTATACAGAGCTGGTGGGACAGTTAAATGTGTGGATGGATGTCAAGCCCTCCTACAAAGCCTGGCATAGGGTCAGCGAGCACTAATGCATTGGTCCCTATTGACAGGCACTGGACAGACAGCATTGTGCACAATCTTTACAGCCATCTTTGGCACTGATATTATCTGTACATAACGTACTGAGTAAGAGAGAAAATTACAGAAGTTTGTCATCTTGAGCGACTTGGTGTCAGCCAAGAAACAGCATGAACGGGGTTCATGACGCGGTCTCCTCGGATGAGAGATAGTGCCCTTTGTCCTCTGCATCACCTCTCTGGTTAAGGGGACCAGGCTTGTTGGTGAGGTGACCCGCAGAGAGCCACATGTGGCCAAGGACAGCTAGAGAAGGACTCACACACCTGAATAACTTCTTAAGGGGCCACACAGTGTCCCCAGTCACACAAAGGAGCTGCCTTTCTAAATGCATAATGGCAAAGAGGAATGAGTCACTTCTGGTCCTTCATCCGGGTTATGTCTGGATGAGCTCTGGGCCTGTATGAACGCGAAGTAGGTCAGGCTACCAGCCAAGGCAGCCCAGGGAGTGACCAGCTGCTCAACCAGAAACTGCTTGGCACAGCATCCCATCGCTTAGCAGCTGCTCCACACCAGCTAGGGCGAGCACCTACCCGCTGCTCTCAGCACTCGCGGAATCTCTGCAGTCGACACCTAGGACAGCAGCAAGCCTCCCAGGGGCATGCAGACAGGGGGCCGTGGTGTGCCTCAATGTCCTGAGATGAAAATATACCCGCTTTGGGACCTCAGATTTGTTCCAGGGATTGGGCAGATGTGTCAGCTGCTAAAATGCAGAGAACTGGGGAACAGATTCCCAGAACCAGGTGACCCAGGTCCACCCGTGTCTGAGTCTTAGCCCAGCTCCCAGAGCAAGCTGCTCCATAGATTAGCTGCCTCAGTGAGCTCTGGGTTTGAATATCTCAATAAATAAGGTAGAACAGGATGGAAAAGGACACTGGACACCAATCTCCACATAGCTGCACACACACATTAATTAATTGTTTCAAACAATCTCTTACTTTATGCTCTAATCAAATATTTTTAAAGATTCCATGGAGCCAGTTGTGTGTGGCTAATGGCTGCTGTGTCACCCAAGGCAGATGGAGGAGGCCAATGCCTGAAAGGCGGGCAACTCTGCAGCCCACATTCCGGAGGAGCACTAGTTCCGGAGGGGATCGTGGCTGATGCTGAGGATTCACCAACACCCCAAAGCTGCTTCAGTTCTCCAAGCCATGAAGTCCAGAGAGCAGACCACAGGTAAGAAGGAAGCAAAAGATGCTTCCTGGTGGAGCCTCCACAGAAAACGTGGCAAGTGCTCCAGGAGACACCCTGCCTACACAGGAGCACGCGGACCTGCAAGTCAGCCTCCAGGGGCCTGACTCACCCTGTTCTGCTTCACACCCTTCACCTCTCTGCATTCTCCTGAGGCCCAAACCTGTTCCTTCTGAATCATGGCTGGGCCAAGGTCTGCCTTGAGCCCATCTGCCCGCTCTTCCCTTCTGGAGTCTGACTTAACTATTTTAGATTTCCTATCTAGCTTTTGGTCTCCATAACAACCAAGAATGCAAACAGCACAAAGATGACAAGCCCCTCCACCTCACTTTCTTTTTTCCCTCCTCCCCCTCCCCATTTTATCTCTATAACACCTATTACATGGAATGTGCATATATTTTAATATATTAAGATAAATCACAAAAAGAATAGGAAAAAATGAAGTTCAAAAGAAAAGAATCATCAGTAATCTTGAAGAGAGAGAAAAAGAGAGCATCCTAAGGATGGGAAAGAGGACATGGAGCCGTCTGTAATTAGCAGCCACCACATCCTAAAACAAAATCAGACTTCCAGAACATGCAGCTTTGTCGCCATGGCAACGGACCTGAGCCCAGTCAGACTCTCTTTCCAAAGTGATTCTTTCCTAGACCATACCCACATCAAAGGGAGTCTCTTGGGCTTCTCAGGAACAGGCAGCACTCAGGGCCCCATCAGGCCTCCACAGGGTGTGGTGAGGGGAGGAAGACAGGCAAAGCAGGGACAAGCCAGAAGCCTTCAGGAGGACAAGCGGACATGGTAAGGTACAGTGGCAGGGGACACACTCAGGTCCTGTCTTAAGGACTTTCTGTGCTGTGGATGAGCACACGGCTCATCAAAGGCTATCACTGGTAACATGGTCTCCTCCTCTTATTTAAACATAGCGTCTCCTGTATCCTAAGTTGGCCTTGAAGTTCCTATGTAGCAAAGGATAGCCTCTGTCCCTGGATCCTCCGGCCACCACCTCTGAAGTGTTGGGATTACAGACGGGGGTACCACACCAGACTATGGTTACTTTTCTCTTAGCGTTTGTTTTTATTTCTTTTTCCTCTACACAATGATTTGTGATGTGTTTAATTTGTTTTGTTATTGTATCATGTTCTCTACCAGTGAGGATCTGGGCTGGAGAAAGAAAAATATATGTGCATTTAAATTAAATTATTAAATTAATGGATCAATTGTGTGTGGGAGTTGTGTTTGTTTGCTTGTTTGTTTGTTTTGAGACAAGGTCTCTCTGTGTAGTCCAGCTGTCTTGGAACTCATTATGTAGACCAGGCTGACCTTGAACTCACAGAGATCTGCCTGCTTCTGCCTCAGAGTACTGGGATTAAAGGTGTGTACCACCACACCTGGCCCACCAGAGATAATTTAAGACAAAGACTGTAATAGGGGACCCGTAGGTTCTAGAGAAGACTATGCTAACTTATCTTTTCCCACAGTATTAGTTCATTAACCACCATCTCTAAGTTTCCTAATTCATCATATTCAGTCTGCGTGTGAGTGAGCACACGTGTGTGTCTGTGTGTATGTGAATGTGCATGTGTAAGAGAGAGGAGGAGGAGGATGTATACTCACATACATGCGCCGGTGTGCTCATACATGTGTGAGTAATTGTAAGCATGTATGAGAGTGTGGTTTCTTGGGTCTCCACTGCTTTGTGGAGACAAGGTCTCTCACTGAACCCTGAACTCATGAGAAAGCTAGACCAGTTGTCCCACAAACCCCTGTTTCTACCTCCCCAGTGCTGGGGATACAAGCATATTCCCAGATTTCCTCACTTGGATGCTGGGGCCAGAACCCAGGTCCTCATGGTTTTGCCTGCTTGCTTGCTTGCTTGCTTGCTTTCCCTTGTGGTTGGCTAAGTTTTGGCTTCAGACTGAATGGAAGGCGTTGCATTGTAACCAGCTAATCATAGCTCACTGAGAAGAGAGAACTATGTAGCTGGATCACTGAAGCCTGTCAGAATCCTCACCATGGGTCAGATTTAGCTGGGACTGGGGCCTCTGAGGACCAGGTAGAGTCCAGTAGTGCTGGAACCTTCAAGAAAGCCCAACAAAACAGATGCAGGCAGAGTACAAGACTAGAGTGGATTTAGGGTCCTACCACTGAAGGTTGTCTCTGCCATCTCCATGTCTATCAGGAAGGGGAGGGTTCTCTAGTCCCCTTCCTGTTGCTCCTCTGAGACCCACCTACTAGTTCAACAATTCACAGACACGACTGCAGAGCCCTGCTCAGCATGGCAGAGCCAAGAATGGAAGGATGGAATTGAAGGTGAGAGGCAATACCTGAATCGTGGACTCAATAGGGGTGTTCTTTAATTCAGTCAGTCATCCATGTTGACTTTGGGGATGTCTCTAATTCTTTGCTACTATAGATAAAGTTTCATTAAGAAACTGGTACCTGTAGCCTTGTATACATTTTAGACTATTTGATGTGTGTGTGTGTGTGTGTGTGTGTGTGTGTGTTTGAGGGTTCTTGGCATTTGTGGCCAAAAATTATTTCTTTAAAACTGTGCCTATTTGAGAATCAATAAATATTCAGAATATAAATAAAAAATCATAAAATTACTGTGTGTATTCATTGATATCTTCCTCTTGGGTACCATACTCTTAGATATTGTCCTCTTGGATCCCCAGAACTTACAACTTTGGTCTTTCTCTGTTTGTCATCAGTTCACCAGAATCTTTCCCCTTCTCAGAATTTCCTGAGACTTACCCTAACTCATCCACCAGCCATTTCAGGCTTATGATGGGGAGACATTGTTGTGATGGGTAGATGCCATTATGATGGGTCAACGCCATCATGACGGGCAGATGCCATTATGATGGGTCAATGCCATCATGACGGGTAGATGTCATTATGATGGGTCAACGCCATCATGATGGGCAGCTGCCATTATGATGGGTCAACACCATCATGACTGGCAGATGCCATTATGATGGGTCAACGTCATCATGATGGGCAGAAGCCATTATGATGGGTCAACACCATCATGACAAGCAGATGCCATTATGATGGGTCAATGCCATCATGATGGGCAGATGCCATTATGATGGGTCAACACCATCATGACGGGTAGATGTTATTATGATGGGTCAATGTCATCATGACGGGCAGATGCCATTATGATGGGTCAACGTCATCATGACGGGCAGATGCCATTATGATGGGTCAACACCATCATGACGGGCAGATGCCATTATGATGGGTCAACACCATCATGATGGGTAAATGTCATTATGATGGGTAGGCGTATTATGACAGATAGATGTCATCATGATAGGTAGAAATCATTATGATAGGCAGAAAGCATTATGACGGGGAGACATCAACCACAGCTTAGGATCCTTTAACTCTTTCCTTAGCTGGGGGACTCTGCACTGGGTTCTAAGGAGACACAGACAAAGCTGGTGAGCATCAAGAGAGCGTCATACAATCAAGCTTGCTTCAAATATACCACATTGAAGAAGAAAATACCTTAAGAAACATGAGCAGAAAAAGTTCCCGAGTCCTAGGTGGGAAATTGGCATCCAGGTTCCTCAACCCCAAAGACTTCTAAAGAGACAGAGCCTAGAGAGACCTATCTTGGTCACACTGTAACTACATCATTAAATGTCAAAAACAAGGAGAGAATTTTAAGACTAGCAGAAGAAAAGAGGGGTGTAATACACAAGGGAGCCTTTATAATACGATCAGATCTCTCAGAAGAAATGCATCAGGCCAGGGGGCTGGGACAAGAGAGTTATAGCGCTAAGCTAAAAGGAAGCAGATTTGTCAGTCAAGGACCCTATGAACAGCAAAGCCATTCTTTAAGAATCAAGGAGCTTTAGTTGTTTAGAATAAACAGATTCTGAGTGGGGGTGTCATTACCTAATAAAAGGGGTTGTTCCAGTTAAAACAAAAGGTGTCCAGGAAAAATATCCAAGTGTAACATCAGTGTAAATGCATAGGAAATAGAGCAGTGTGATAGTAGGGAGTCATGGTCTACATGGTAAGGGAAAAGATTGAAGTAATTACTATACCACACAAACACACACAGACACACACACACACACACACACACACGAACTCTCTTAATGGATCTATAGTAGAAAACGAAGTAAATTTTGACAACCATTCCCTCAAACAAGGGCATGGAGAGTAAAGTGCAAATAAAGATGAGGAATGAACAGGGGAAATAGTGACATGGCCTGCAAAGTTCTATGTCAGCACCATGGCAACTGCTGTTGTAGATAAAAGAACAGAGAAGGAGCAAAAACGACCAGAATATATTCCTAGGAAATAAACAAACCACAAAGGAAAACAACAAACAAGGGAGAGAGAAGAAACGACTTCTAAAACAAAGAAACAACAATTAAGAAAATGCCAGTAATAAGTCCATACCTATCAATAACATCTCTAATGTAAGTGGATTAAACTCATCAGTCAAATGATGTGGAGTGGCTGAGGACACTTTAATGAAGAAGATTCAGTCGGGTGCTCTTCGTAAGGGCTTACTGTAGCTTTAAGGACACACCTATGCTGAAAGTTAAGGAAAGGGGAAAGATATTCCATGTAAATTTTAGCCCTAAGAGTATGGGAGTGGCCATGCCTATCTCAGGCAAAAATAGACTTAAGTAAAGAGCCCATCACAAGAGGGGGGCGAGGCCATTGCGTAATGTTAAAGAGAAGCAAACTCAACAGGAAGGTGAGCCGATTACATGTTGTGTGAGTTCACCGTAAATCTAAAAATCCCCAAGTATTGATAGACCTGAACGGAGAAATAGACAGCAGTACAATAATAGGAGAATTCAATACCACATTTTCAATACCAGATAGATCACTCAGACAGAAAATCAATAAGAAAACAGCAAACTCAAACAGCACAAGAGACCAAATGGGCTTAACAGACTACCCAGGGCTTTCTCTCCAAGAGCAGCCGGGAGACACCTCCTTCAGAGCACACCGGGAGCCACCTTTGCCAACAAAATGAGTCTTAACACATTTTAGGGGACTAGGACACTCTGAGTGTCTTCTTCACCTGGGTGGAGTGAAGCCAGAATTGATAGCTAAAAGAACAGAGGCAAGGTGGCAAATGCTTCAAATTAAACAGTGAACTGTTGAACAATAAGGGGAAAAAATTTAAGACAAATACTCTGAGTTTCATTTAAAAGCTATTAAGAGTGGTGCTTACAGTGATTTACATCAATATTTAAAATAAGGAAACAAACTATCTAACCTTGCTCCTCAAGGAACTAGAAACAACCAAGCTGAACCCACGTTAGCAGAAGGTAGGAAATGATAAATACTGCAGCAGAAAGGCAGGAATCCAAGGCAGAAAAGGGGAAGAGGCATAGAGGAGCTAAGTACTTTGTGAAAAGAAAAACCAAAAAACGACAAACACAGAGTTTAACTAAGTAAAATGAAGATGACCGAACAAAAATAACTCACCAGAGTACACAAGGCAAGTAATGTCACAGAAACTTAAAAATGACCATAAAAGAGTGTTATGAAAAGCTCTACCTCAGCTTTGAACAAAGTAGAGGAAATGGCTTTAGCCTTTTCAAATTCCTTGAGATATTCAGCCTCTTGAGACTTAATAAACTGAAAAGCTGAGCCAGCCAATAACAAATAGAATAAGCCAACAATTATGAACACCCCGACAAAGAAGATGCCGGAATCCACAGCTTCCCCCAGGAAGTTCTACTACACATTTTTTGTTTGTATATTTCTGTTTGTGTTGTTGTTGTTTTGTTTGTTTGTTTGTTTTGAGACAGAGTTTCTCTGCATAGCTCTTGTTGTCATGGAACTCACTTTGTAGACCAGGCTGGACTCGAACTCATAGAGATTTGCCTGTCTCTGCCTCCCGGGTGCTGGGATTAAAGGTGTGTGCTATCATTGCCCGACTCTACTACACATTTAAAGAATGAACACCAATCTTTCTTGAAATCTTCCCCCAAAGGAGGCGAACAGTGAAACTCAAGAAAATATGCCCAAGAAGTCAACACTGCATGTCATAAAAGTCACAAATGCAAAAATTCACAACAAAAGAATTAATAAACCAAATTCAATAGTTCATCAGAATCAGGTGCTTTTTATTTTTGTGGTGCAAGGACGGTTCGATGTGTATAGAGAAACCAATGTGACAGATCAACATAGTGAAGGAAAAAGCTCGTGATTATCTAATGTGAGCAGATAAATGTCTCTGGGGGGGAGGGAAACCACTCCTATAGTAATGATAAAGATGCTTAGCAGGTTCACGAGAGAAGGAAACCAACTCCAAATAGGAAAGCCCAATGTGCTAACTTTATACTCTAAGGGGAAAACTGACTCTAAGCTGGGGAACAAGGCTCAGTGTTTCTGCTCCATATAATACTGAAATCCCAGCCAGAGCCATCAGGTAAGAAACGGAAATAGTATCCAAATTAGAAAGCAAGAAAGAGAAGTATTTATCTGTAGTTGACATGATCATATGTGTAGAAATGTCTAAAGTGCCCTTATGTTCACCCACACACACCCTCAGATACACCCTCAGATATACCCACTCATATACATACATACACACACCAGCTAATAAAGTCTCAAGATACAAAATCAACATTAAAAATCATAAGCATATCTGTTTTGGGTGATAAAGAAATCGATGCAGTTCCATTTGCTATTGTAGCAAACAATGTCTAGGCGTGATGGTGCAGGCCTGTTATCCCAGTACTCTGTAAGCAGAGGCAGGAGAATGGCTGCAAGTTCAAGGCCAGTCTTGTTTGTACAGTAAGAAGCTGACTCAAAAAATAATTAAATAGACAAAACAAATGAATAAATAAATAGATAAAAGTTCTTAGGAATAAATTTGCTAAGAAGGTTGAAACATTATGTAGCAATAAATAAAAGATAAAGATTAAAGAAAATAAGACAGAAAAATTCAAGGGCTCCAGGGTTTACTATTGTTAAAATATAAGTAATATTATATACTTTAACAATAGTGTATAATATTATAACATATAATCAGAAGTTGAATATAGACTCAGTCAGCCTTATTAAAACTCCGATGGAACATTCTTACAGAAGTAGAGAAGATGATCCTGAACTTGTAGAGAACCACAAATGTCACATCCTTCCTCACAGAACTTCCTGGTCTCTAGCAGTCTGTGAGTTACCAGCACTGGGCTGTGTGACCTTCTGCAAAAGAACAAACATCTATTTTGGTCACCAGAGTCTTCCCAGTTCCTAGCACCAGGCTGAGCGTGTAACTCCTTCAAACCCATCTATTGAACAGAGGGATGGGTGAATTAGTGAATGAATACATGAGGGATGTCTGGGTGTGTGGATGCCTGAATTGATGATATGAATATTTCATTGTGAAGTGCTATGAATTACTAGTCTCTGCTCATTCTTTTGAGTCTCAGGGTACCTTCCTTCTCTCAAATCCAAGAGGAAGATGATGGAGGAGGAGGGTGAGAAGGGAGTTGAGGAGGAGGAATAGGCAGTGGGGCCAAAAAACATGGCCCCTCCTGGGCTCTTTCTAGATGTGCCATTTATTTATTAAGCAAATAGTCATAGAGTTAGACAGTCTCCTAAGGCACACAGAAGTGAATAACATGTATTGGCTTTCCACAAACTTCTCTCTCAGGAGGAAATGACGGCCACCACCCAACCAAGATCCGAACCCAAAAATGTTAGATTTCAAATGCAGAAAGCCAATACTCACACCTCAGATAACCAACACACAAAAGATTAACTAGCTTTCCCAAGTGGTCATTCAAGACTTTACAGATGAGTTCTGCCAAAGAAGAAAAGACGTTAAAGTGTAAAGGACGGGGTCCTGAGTAACTTCTGCCAGCAATTTGAAGCGGTCTGGAGTTATCTGAGAAGAGAAGCCTAGATTGAGGGGTGGCCTAGAGCAGATTGACCTGTGATTGCATATGTAGGGGACATCACTGTAGGATGGTCCAGTCCATGTGGGTGGCACCATTCCCTAGGCAGGTGTACCTGAACTATGCAAGGAAGCCAGCTGAGTACGAGCCTATGAACAAGCCAACAGGAAGCATCCTCCATAGTTTCTGCTCCACTACCACGGCTGTGCGTGCCTTCCCTGGTTAGAGATGATACTGCATGGACCAGCAGGCAGGCTTTCTAAGTTCCCACCTTGAGTTCTTACCCTGATACCCTTCAATGATGGACTGTGAGCTGGAAATATAAGCCAAATAAACCAGTTCCTTCCTCAAGTTGCTTTTAGTCAGAGTTCCATCACAGTAGAAGAAAAAGAGAGCAGAGGAGGAAGTGCATCCAGGCTCTAGTTTCTGAGCTCCTTCCAGCAGGAGCCAAGCCCACTTTGTCCCCTCTCCCTATACCCACCCTCTTCTTGCAAATGGCACTTCCCTGGGAAATCTACAATTCAAGAAACCCCAGCCGCCCCGAATAAATGCGTGTCATGTGGAACCGAGCTTGACTCCTGGGGAAACAAACAACTTTGCTTTGATCAAAGTGCAGTCCCAGGGCCCGAGCGTTTTTAGATGAAATAATTAGTATTACCACAATGACAGGAGATTTATCCCAGCCTCTCCACATGCTAATGAAATCTTTACACACTGCATTAATTGTGCCCAGCAAGTAGGCAAACCTTAACAGTGCTGCCCCGAGGGACTTGAAAACAACACCAAACAGAAGCTGAGATCAAAGGCAGATATGCACTTTAGCCATTAAGCACCCCAGAGTGATCCAGAACCTTCTAAGGCTCTCAAAGTACTCAAACCACAGGCCTCTTCCTTCATTTCAACAGATGGCCCTGTCCTTCTCCGTTGTCTGCTCTGTCATCAGTCTTTTTATCCTTCTGAAGTCATGGGCCCAGAGAGCAGGCTAAAGGCATTCAGTGTCAAGTCTCACAACCTGAGTTTGTCCCCCAGGTACCCGCATGGCAGAAGGAGAGAGACGACTCCTCAAGTTGTCCTCTGACCTCCATGCATGTACCGTGACATGCCTCCCCCATCCGTAAATAAACCGTAATTTTCAAAATGTATTTGTTGAAATTATCCAGTTCTCAGCTAAGGAGGTCGGTCAGTGAGTACAATATATGCCATACACACTTGAGGACCCATCTGTTCGCTTTTACTTCTCCACACAGTCGGGAATCCATTCTTACTCCATCTTTGTATCAGTCAGCCATGCTGCATAAGAAACTATCAAAAGCTTAGTTTATGGGGCTGGAGAGATGGCTCAGAGGTTAAGAGCACTGAGTGCTCTTCCAGAGTACCCAGGTTCAATTCCCAGCACCCACACAGAAACTCACAACTGTCTGTGACTCCCAGGAGATTCGACACCCTTACAAAGAGATACTTGCAGGCGAAAGACCAATCAATGGCCATAAAGTAAAAATAAGTGAATCTTTTTTTAATTTATTTTCTAATGTACTTTATTACTTTCCAGTTTCTGTGAGTCAGGAGTCTAGATCTGACAAAGCCTCGGGTTTCTCTCCTTTGGGTCTTTCCCAAGGCTGCACACAAGTTGCCAGGATTTGAAGTCTTTGAAAGTAAGTAGCAGAGGATTCCCTTTCAAGACCGCTGGGCTGCTGGCAGGATTCAATTCCTTGCGGCCTTTGAACTGAGGTCTTCTGCTCTTCACTAGCTCTCTTCCTGAGTCCACTTTCAAGGCCCTGCCACATGCGTTTCTACCACCCAGTCACTTCATGTAAGCCGGCAACTCAAGAAGTCAACAGGGTGTGCTTGCAAGATGCCTTCACTGACTGGGCCATCTGGACCCCCAGAACTGTTCTTGAATTGGGATGCGAAGAACCTGAGGGTTGAGGAGACACAGAGAGAGTGGGGCCACCTGCTGAAACAAACAAATCTCTTCAGCGGAGAGTTCCGTGAAAGCCACAAGAGAATCTGCATACACCTGCTCCCATGTAGTAGCCACATTTCCTAAACCCACACCCATGCATCTGTGACATGACGGCTGCTTTTAGATGTCTCAGAGCACAGCAAACCTGCTCCCAGGTGTGCAGTTGCCCTGTCTACCCTAGAGGCTAGCTGACTTACAATGGTCAACAAAATGGGCTAACGGGTCAATGAATGAACTGTGGGAGGCTGAGACTGGATTGTGGGGAGCACTCTTCCTTGAAGGTTCGGTTGGTAACTGAATATTGAAGGTGATGTGCCCTGGGAGGGCACTCGGGGAGGGCAGCCGTGACAAGCTGGGTGAAGGCGGTTCTTGTTTTTATGGAGTTTGGTGGCCAGTAGGAAAGGGTATCAACTAAGGAAGTCATAGCATCAGGATCCATTCCACACCAATTCCTGTTGACCGAGGAGGGGTATGAGAGAGGCATCTAAACCTGTCTGTAGCATCAAGAAAGGCTTGCTGGAGGAGGTTGTTCATGGCAAAGCCAGCAGGACAGGGGACAATGGGATGCATGAACTCTTCTCCTTTGCTACTCCAGCAAACCTCCTCATCCAGCTGCCATTGGCTTGCCTTGCCTTTACAGATAGCAAAACTCTACCGTGATATTTACAACAACCTATGAACTCCACAGGCTGTCCTGATTTCATTTCTGTTACCCTGACATGAAGCAACTTTGGGCTGATTCGATTCCAGGTCACAGTCTGTCACTGAGGGGAAGTCGAGGCAGGAACTCCAGCATCCAGCCACATCACATCCAACTCAGGAGCAGAGAGGAGGGACCACCCCCTAGTTTGCTCTAACTCACTTTCTACACGTTTACAAAGTTCAGGACCTCTGCCTAGGGGATGGTACTACCCACAGTAGGCTGGGTCTTCCTACATCAATTAAAAACCAAGACAAGCCTGCAACATCCATGCCCATAAGCCAATCTGATCTACAAAACTCCCCACTAAGGCTCTCTTCCCAGGTGATGCTGAGTTGTGTCAGGTGGCAACTGGCCAGCATACTCGCCATTGCGGCTACGGGGCGCTCAGCTCTGTCCATCAGCAAAAATGAGATGAAAGCTAAGAATACAGTGAGCATTAGGGGAGATGATGCATTCCAAACCCTCACACAGCTGGCAGAGCATGCCCGAGCTCTTGGTTGCCCTTCGACATCTGGCTACCTCATTGGAATCCAGGCATCTTGAAGGATTTGTGTGTTCCCACACCAGGCTTCCCAGCAGGTTTCATGGACCGTGTCATGCGATCGGTCAGATAAAGGGCTTATATGTTCCAGGCTTCCCAGCAATTTTCACAGAATGTGTCACGTGATTGGTCAGATGAAGTCCTGTGCTGATTGCTATGGGGTATTTTTGACAATGATATGTGCTTGAGCCACGGAGCAGCTGCTTAACATGCATCAGGCTCCCACCTCCAGATCAGTAAGAAAAGAGTAATTATGTAGTACCTCTCGCTGCATGTCTCTGTGTTTCTCTCTGTGTGTCTTTCTGTGTCTCTGTCTGTCTGCCTCTCTCTCTCTTTCTCTCTCTCATGTGTGTGTGTGTGTGTGTGTGCCCATCCTTATGACTGGAGACCAGAGGCTCACATCCTCAATCACATCCTCCACCTTAATCTGCTTTGTTTGTCTTGTTTTGAGACAGAGTCTCTCTATACAGCCTTGACTGTCCTGGAACTCACTGTGTCGACTAGACCAGTCTGGAACTCACAGAGATCCACCTGCCTCTGCCTCCCCGGTGCTGGGATTAAAGGCGTGCGCCACCACTGCCTGGCTCTACCTTATCTTTTGAGGCGGTCTCTCACTGAAGCTGGAGCTCATGGACTCATGGAGCCTCAGGGATAATCCTGTCCCCATTTTCCCATCTTTGAGGCAACAGTTACATGTCACAGTATCAGGTGTCTCCCATGATAAGGTTTGTTTCTGTGGTGCTGGGTGTGGCCTATGCTAGGTCTCTAACTCTTAGACACATCCCCAGCCCTCTGTGCTCAGCATCCTTACGTGAGTTCTCGGGGCCAAGCCCAGCTCCTTATGCTTGTGCAATGCAACAAGCCCTGCACCTGTTGAGCCATCCCTTCAGACCTCTATGCTTTAGCCAATTATAAGCCAAACAGTCATTCTTGCAGACCCGAGGGGTTTTAGCAGAATTAGGAAAACCCAACAAGAAAACCGCAGCCACTCTGCTTCCTGTTACCACAATCACTTTGTTAAAGATGTATTTTATTTTTAAATTATGTATGTGTATTTAAATTTTTTACGTATGTGTGCCTATGTGTGTGTATATGAACACATGAATGCAGGTACCTGCAGAGGCCAGAAGAGGGAGCCATGTCCTCTGGATCTGGAGCTACTTGGTCTCTCTACATAGCTCTGACTTTTCTGGAACTCACTATGTAGACCAGGCTGGCCTTGAACTTACAGAGATCTTCCTGCTTCTGCCCCTCAAGGGCTGGAATTAAATAAAGACATGCACCACAATGTCCCATTTCCAACCCTCTCACATTTTAACTGGGAATTCTATTCTGTACATTCATGCTCTGCAGGGAGACATTCTGGTCAATGAACTACAGCTAGCACCACAGTGGTTCCCCAAGATTACATGGAGCTGCTGAGCATGGTGGCATATGCCCATAATTACAGTATGAAGGGGACTTGGGCAGGAGGATTGAAAATTTGAGGCCAACCTGGGCCACAGGGAGACCTTGTCTTAAATTCTATGGCAACTACCAATTATTATGAATAGATGAAGAAATGAAGGAATGAATGAATGAATGGACAAATGAAGATTATGATAGACCCAAGAAGAATCCTGCAGGCCAGTGGCACTGTTGATGTCTTGACCCTGAGACATGATGTACTTTCATATCTGTGGTAACGCTGATGAACAGTATTTAGTCAATTAACAGCTGGTTAAGGACAGATTGCTGAAGGACTTGGTTTAATGGGCAAAGTGCTCCCTGCTCACGCTGGAGACTGGTGTCACATGACCCCACATACATGCTCACTAGAAAGAAAAGACGTGTCATGGTGTCTGGTGTGTGGCAAACACGTGCTGTGATCTAAGCTACATCATCGGTCTAGGGTAAGGTCATGTGAATGGCGCTCTATCAGCAGAGTCTGTGTAGGAGAGCGTAGTGCTTAACAGCTAGCTATAGCACCTAACACTTGACCATGAAAGGAAATGCCCATTGCTGCTTCTGAGTGCACCACGTGGCTTGTTCCATGGCGATCTGAGCACAGCTGTCCTCATTAAAACAAAGTGTTTTCTGCAGAGCCACATGGAACCAAGGACCTACGGCTCTAAGTGTGTACACATGCACAATAAGACATGGTGTGGTGGCCAACCCCCTAATGAAGCATCTTTCAGAACACGCTCTCATCATTAAGTGGGGGAAACTATATTTAGCCCTGGGTTCTGGGTGTCAAAGGCTTCAGGTTCCCTGCCGAGTCATCATAGAAATATGATCAGTTTTCCTCCCAAGTCAAGGAGCAATGTTGCTGGAATATTCTCCTGCTCATGGATTCTTTTACAGGGGCTGCTGATGGGTGACCATCAGTTAAGAAAGTGCCTGCTTTGACAGAGTTAGGACCAGAGTGAGGTCCCCTCTACCCACATAACAGCTGGCTACAGGAAAATACTCCAGGATCCCAGAGCTGAAGAGGCAGAAGGCAGATCCTGGCCTCACTGGTGGCCAGCCTAGCCAACTGGTGAGCTCCAGGTTCAGGAGGAGTCCCTTTCCTAGGTGGAGAGTGACTGAGGAAGATAATGCCCGCCTCTAGCCTCCATATGCTGAGAGACTGGGGGAGGTGGGTGCTGGGCCTTGATTCCACAAGTTTCCACAAAGCTTTAAACAGACCATCCTGGCCTGGAAGTCTGGATACTGCTCCCTGTCTCTCATCTATAACTTCCCACCTCTTTCTCTGACCCAAGTGCGTCTCGGGTAACCATGTGTGTGTGCCTTCCTGGGTATGTGCAGACTTCGACATGTGGCATCGGGATGGCTTTACTTAGAGGCGTTTTAAATGGAAACAGCCCTCAAATCACGACAGCCCCAAATAGAAGCTCCTGGAGAGAAAGGAAATGATGACCATTTTGCAGGAAATTGTGAGCGCCTCCAGTCCGTGTCCCCTCTGAGGGAGCCCAGCTTCCCAGTTGGATGAGACCTCTGGCCCCTTTCCTAGGACAGCGTGAACTTTGTACATTGCGGGGAGAAACACACAGGTGTCTGTTTTCTTCTCAGCCTGGAAGTAGCATCAAGTGACAATGATCAGCCCCATGTGTGTCAGGAATTGGACACCCTGTGCCAAGAGCTGAGGACATTCATTCTGCTTGTGTTGAAGCCTACTTCTGGGTTATTTTAAAAAGAGAAACAGTTTTTCTCAGGTTCAGTTTGAGGACTTCTAGAATATGAACAGGTGAGGTGGAACACCAAAACATTCTAGAGTGTTCCAACTGACTATGCATGAGAATCTCCTGGGAATCTTGTCAACAATGGCATGCCAATGCGGAGGGTCCAGGCAGACCTTGTGAGGGCTGATAATGGTTGATGGTTTATACTGTCAACTTGATAAGATCTAGTATCACCTAGGAGACGGTACGCCTATGAGGAATAGTCTAGGTTAGATTACCTGAAGTGGGAAGAGCCGTCCTGAATGTGGGCAGCACCATCCCATGGGCTGGGGTTGGGGTGAATAGAAATGAGAAAGTGAGCTGAGCAACCAGCGTTCATTTCCCTCTGCTCCCTTCCTTTCTATGGATGCCATGGTAGCTACAAGTACCACCACCATGACCAACTGTCCTCGCTTTCTGAACTAAACTATGGTGTTCACTGTGTGACTGCCATAAGAAAAGTCACTGGTGGAGACCCCACGGTTCTGCATTGTTTCCTTCTGGGAGAGTCAGCTCTAGCTGAAGACACCCCACCACCAAGCGGCATCCCAGCTCTGAGAACACACAGCAAGGTCCTATACACTCCAGGAATGAAGTGCTGAAGGCAGCAGCAGATCCCCTATGGATGTCTTCTTTAAAAACATAAACTCTAGGCCAAGCCTGGCGGCCCACACTCCCATGTTCACAAAACTCAGGTGGGAAGCAGGAGGATCAGGCATCCAAGATCATCCTTGGCTACATAGAGTTAGCCTGGGCTACATGAGACATGATCATATGTTTTACAAAAAGCTCTCCAAAGGGACTAACAAGCATGTAAGAGGTGATTGGCTTTGGTAGTGTATAAACAGAGTTTCCTGTCCCAACTGCCTGTTTCTAAATACCAAGCAGCTGCTTCCCAAATTACCATACAGAGGTTTTCTTTAATTATAAGTGCTCGGCCAATAGCTCAGGCTTATTAGTAGCTAACTCTTACACTTATATTAACTCATAATTCTTATCTATGTTTAGTCACATGGTTTGGTACCTTTTCTCAGTACAGCGTTCTCATCTTGCTTCTCTACAATTTCCAGAGACTGACTCCCTGACTACACCCTTCTCCTTCCTGTCATTCTTAATTTGGTCACCCCACCTATACTTCCTGCCTGGTTACTGGCTAATCAGCATTTTATTAAACCAATTCGAGTGACGAATCTTTATAGTGTACAAGAGGATTGTTCCACAGCAGTAGTGACCTCAGAAACCCTAGTAAAAAACATGAGATACTATTGGTTACCAGAAAAACTCCAGTTTGCAGAACAGAGGATGCCAAGGTAGACAAGAATGAGGAACAATGCCAGCACATAAACGCTTACACGTTGATGTGGGGTCATACATAGGTACAAATACTGAAAACAGTTGGCTCTCTCTGTGGATACACACGTGTCCTTTATCTCAGTCACTTTATTCCTGGGAAGGTGCCTAGCTGAAATAGAATAAAACATTCCTGGTGACCCCATTCAGAGTCATTCCAAACGGATGATAACTCAAACAACCACCAAGAGGATAACAGGCCAATTAAGCCAAGATGATTCCCAGGGCAGAATGACCATTTGGCAAGAACCAACCGGTTTCACGTGCAACAGAAACGAAACTCTCCCTCCGACTTCCCAGTGGAGGAGCCACAGACGGTGGCAGTGTTTTAAGGGAAGTGCCCCAGAATCAAACTCACTGCACGCAGACCGGTCTGCAAGAATGCCCAGCTGATCAGAACTTTGGTGATTTCAGGGAGGTTGGAATGTTGTGGGTCCAGACCCTGCATACAATTGATCTTGGGCTATTGTGGTCTCAGTAACACCATCTCTTGACGACCCGGGTCTGACCATCAGGTGAAACCTTTTGTCACACATTGATTTGACAGACCCTGAGCTTTCAGTAACCAAGAGGCTAAGGGTAGGTCAGATAGCATCTGAGGTCTGCAGCAGAGACTCCCCACTTCAATGTAACGTACCTGCCTGATGACCCCACCAAATGTTTATGAATAGTGTTTTGACTTACATTTTTGTTGTTCTGTTGCTGTGAAGCTGTAACCATGAAGCATGGGATTATGGGATCTGGGGTGGCCTGGGTCTGTGACCGTATCACTTGTATTTGGCTCCAGAATAAATTCTCCTGTCCTCTCTGGGGTGAGAATTGCATTTTGTGTCGACAAGTAGAAGCCAATTAGGAATATACTTGGTTTATGTTAAATGCAGAAGCCAATAATCCTTAGTGTTTATTATGAGTTCCAAGAGGGCTGCCTTCTGGGGAGGGGGAGATGGTTGTGAAATAGGAGGGGGGAGATGGATGGGAGTTAGGAGGGGGAAATGGGTATACACGTTAGGAGTGGGGAGATGGGTACATGTTAGGAGGGGGAGATGGTTGTCAGTTAGAAGGGGAGATGTTAGGAGGGGGAGATGGTTGTGAGTTAGGAGTGGGGAGATGGGTACA
>LOJH01001964.1:3659-29653 GCA_001685095.1 Ellobius talpinus
AGGGAGGGAGGGAGAGAGAGAGAGAGAACTAGAAAAGGATCAAACATGTCCGATTCAGTGAACAAGTAAATCCAGAAGTTGAAAGAGTAAAGAGAAGAGTTTTCACAGTATTTAAACAAACCAGGAGAATAATTCATAAAATTATACCAATCAGCAAAATGTTCAGTTAACGGATATGGAATAAAAAGTTTTCCTCTAATGCCCACACTCTAGAGGGTGACCCTACAGCCATCAAATACAGGAAGAACAAATTTCTCTCAGTGGGTTAGAAAGATAGCATGAAGTTGAAAGACATGGTGGAGCAATTGGGAGGAATTAAAGGGGATCAGTGGCAGATGGGTTGGATCAAAATACATTCTACATAAGTATGAAATTCCCAAAGAATATATAAAAATACATTTTAAAAAATTAACTTTAAAATGTTTTAGTATACCAAATACAGGTTTGCATTATGACATTTGCATTCAAGTATCCCATTATACTTTCCCATATTTGCCCCATGCCCTTCTGACGCTCCCCACCACCGCTTCCAGTGGTTACATCCTGCCTCCAAATAGATCATCCTGTGCTTTCGCAGCATGTTTCTGCATGTAATAGAATACACTTACTAATTGTCTTTCTCTCCCCACCATTACCTTCACTACCATCTGGATCCCTCATCATCACCCTCCCTTTATAATCCTGCCTTCTGCCATATTTACATACATAATCTAGGTCATGCTATTGAGAGAAGGCATAGATTATTGGTCTTTCTGAGCCTGGTCTATTTTATTTCACATGATCCCCAGATTCATTTTCTTGAAAATTGTTGTGAGATTTCGATCCCTTTAGTCAGTGGCTCTTGGGGATTATGAACTCTAGGGCGTGGTCTTGACTGCTTCAAATCTGAGGTGAGGGCTCTGTCCCTCTCTCGCTCTCTCGCTCTCGGGTGTTCAAAGCAGAGCAGGCAGTCTTCTGTTGGCGCTCTTCACCCCTGGATAGAACAACTGGAGGAAGGCAGCTGGATCAGCAGATCAGTGGTAGCGTCTAACCTGTTCTGTGTCACTGAGGGTTTACCTCTGTTTTATAACTAAATAAATTCTCAAGAACCTTTACCAGACTCTCGTGGATTCACGCTACAGAAAATGACATGATTCTATTCCTTTTATATCTGAATGAGTTCAAAAATTGGAGAGAGAGCCAGGGAGCACATGGAAGGGATTAGAAATAGAATAAAGGAGGGGGAAATAATATAAATATATTTTAATTTCAAAAAAATATGTTTTAAACGCTATGGTGTATGTGCACCATACTTTATTTGTTGAAGGACGTCTAGGTTAATTCCTTGTCTAGAGAATTGTGTACAGTGCCGTGGTAAACACAGATATGTCAGTATCTCCACGGCATACTCACGTATATCCTTTTGAGTATGAACTCAGAAGTGGGGCATTTGAACTATACTTTTACACCTTTAAGGAATACACACCTGACTTTCCCAGTGGGTGCACTAGTTTATATTCACACCATTAGTGTCTTCATCTCCCTCCACATCTTCATCCGCATCCCTTGTTTGTTTTTTAATGGGAGCCATTCTGACTTGAGTGATGTGAACTCATGATTACACTTTCATCGGCGAGCAAGAACGTTCTGAAGAGAAGCTTACAGGCTTGCATAGCTGACCCTGGCTTTCTATGTGGGTGGGACCTAAATACAGACCCTCATGTTTAGCAAACACTTTATTGAGCCGTGTCCTGAGCCCAATTTCCTTTTTTTTTCAGCCCTTCCCCTTGTATTTCCCCGTTTTTTCCTTTCAGTAGCACTTTGAAATTATTTTTGTCTTTTTTTACATCTGCATATTTGTTTTTGAATTTTGTAACTGTTGAGAAATATTTTCCTGGATTTTTGCTTTTTTCAGACCTTGCTCTTTTTGTGTCCTTGATAGCATTCTTCTTTGCTGCTCCTCTTTCCCCTTCAGTTCTTTCTGTTTTTGTTTTTCGAGACAGGGTTTCTCAGTAGCTTTGAAGCCTGTCCTGGAACTACCTCTCGTAGACCAGGCTGGCCTCGAACTCACAGAGCTCCGCCTGCCTCTGCCTCCCGAGTGCTGGGATTAAAGGTGTGCGCCACCACCGCCCAGCTTCCCCTTCACTTCCTTAACCCACTTTGCTGTGACTTTTCCCTTCCCCGTCTCCATTCATTACCACATTCACTTGCTATTTTCACATCTATCCTAATAGTTTTTTATTCCATAAAACATTCTACATTCATTCTGATGTTTCTATTTTATAATCATTGATGATACCTTAGTGGGCTTCAATTAGTTTTAAGTATAATTCTGTACTTTGTATAATAGGAACGTTTTTGTTGCTACTTTAGTAGTTGTTTGTTCCTGTCTGAGTGATATGGGGGATTGAGCATTCAAAAGAAGATGCTTAGTAAGAGGTTTCCCAAATAGAACCAGAAGAGACATGCAGACCAACAGACACTCACACTGTGACACAGAAACATCGGACCAACAGACACACTGTAACACAGAAACCTAAGAAACTGCAAAAAAGAAAAGCTGGGTGATATTGTACTCCAAAAGATTAAAATTCCTCAAATACCATATTAAAAAAACAACTTAAATAGGCAAAAGGCAAGATAAATATTGCAAAAGTTTCCTAGTAAAATGATCAATGACCTCAAAGAAGATACAAACAAATAAATTAGTTCAATTCAGGATCGGGAGGAGAAAGTGAACAACAGAGAAAAAAGTCACCAAAAGAGATGAGAAAATACATACCATGGAAGTGCATGACACATAGGATGATTTCAGGAAGGAAGCTGAGATTTTCAATATATAATGTTGGAAATGAAAATTTTCCCTGAATCACATCCTAGCCCCAAGGGGAAGCAGCAGCAACAGACTGAACAACATGTCAGGGTGAAAGAATACTACAGCTGAACTGCAAAGAAGAAGCTACACTCTTTCGAATGTATTAACTCAGCAGAAAGAAAATTGAGTGAGCAGAAGCACAATATCCAAGAACTCTGCATTATGAACAAGAGAATCCCCTGGATGGAAGTCTGAGTTGCTGGAATAAAGGCTAAGTGCTCTACCACAGGAAATAGAAACAATCTAGTGGCTTTCAACTGGCAGGTGGGTAATGGAGATGTGGGGCATATACACTATGGAAAACTCCTACGCTGCTAGGAAAACTGAAATCCTGATCCTTGCTTCAGGCTGCATTGCGTGAGCTACCAAGGCAGTGCTGGAGTGCTTGCCTGGGTAGTGCCAATGAAGGAGACCTGGCGTGCTGACCAACCCAGCTATCACCCAGGCCCAGACCCAGGACTATGAGTTCACCCACTCCAACATCCACCTCATCTATGAACTGTTGGAACTTGTGAAGGGGACGAACATACAAATTCAAAACTGCAGATCTCTACGACACAGGAAAACAACAGGATAGTCAAAAGGAACCCCAGTGAGAGCCCACTGTCGGTGGCGGTGTAGCAGAAACTAGAGACCTCAAGGCAGACCAATGACTCATAGCAACGAATACTCACAAGTAAAGATGAATGGACTAAAGGGTGAACTGTGTGACTCAAGGACCACACTACTTTGCTAGACCAGCATATTCCTAATTGCGTTGTAGACACTGGTCCTCATACCCACAGATAAGTGTAGTTCCCACCCCACAGCAAAGAAGCTTCCCTTTCTCAGCAGGGAGAGACAGAGCATCACAGAAATCTACAACAACTGATCATGGGGTGCCTGGCCCAACTGGATACATCTACAACACAACTCCTGCAGCTCAGGGAACATCACAGAAGAGGGGACAGAAAGATTGGTAAGAGGCAGAACGCTAGGAACTTGACTATGGGACTGTGCCTCCTAGAAATGACAGAAAGGCTACACTCATGACAACCACAAAGCAACTGCCTAGACAAGACCTGAATGATGACAAAATTAATAGACATGTTAATATGCAAGGAAGAAATCTCACGGGGCCCCACCCCCAGGCAACGAAGGACTGCTGAGAGAGGGAGACTTAGTCTTCTCCCAGAGATGACCCCCATTAGTTACCCAATGGCAGATGACCAGTCCGGAAGTCATTATGTGCATACAGGCAACACTAGACAGACTCAGTGGACTGTATTAGACAGAAAAGGGATTGTCATATTTTCTTTGAGAGATTCAGGTGACAAGGAGACGGGTAAGGTGGTAAGAGACAAATGGGCCTTGGACTAAGTTAGAATTCCTTCTTTGTAAATTTTCTAAGTGTGAACTACAGTGTATAAGTTAATTTGCCCCCAAATAAATACACATGGGTGTTAATAACACACTACAAATCCAGAAAGTTTTGATGAGCCCTGATCAAAGTCTAAACTCTAAGCACCCCTTCTCATAGAAGATAAAGTCAAGTCCCACCAAGGAAATTCTCACCTGCTCACTTGTGGTCCCTACCTGCAATTTGAAATATTACCACTAGAGGGCAGCTCCCACTGCAGGAGGTTTACTCAGTGATCAGGAACTCCAGGACAGCAAAATCCTGCTTTAGGATTAGGGAAGTCCTAAATATCCTACTGCCAGCTCAGATTTGCAAGAAGCACACATACAAAGCCTGTCTGTTTATGGCCAACTAGGTCTCTGGACCCAAACCCCTCATATGCAGCTAAACAGTAAGGAAACTAATCTTTCCTTGTGGCACACAGACCTAACAACAATCTAACTAGGCAAGTCAGAGTAGCCAGAGCGCTGCAGGAGTTCAACAGAGAGCGCAGCACCACAGCCAACACTGAAACCCCTTCAGACTTGCTTAGAAGAAGCAAGAAATTAGAGGGGCTGCATCCTCACTGAGCCCCAGCCTATTCTTCAGGAGACTGGCTGGCCACCGTCTTCCTAAGACAAGGCTGTGATTTGTGACAGCTGCTTCTTCCTCCAGTTCTCTGTTCTCTGTTCTCTGCATATCTGCCCAAGGTACTAATTTTGAACTTTTCTTAGAGACCCTCATCTTCGCCTGTCTCATTTCTCCCTGCCTTCATGTGAAGGACCACAAAGGCATCCTATCAGGTTCCACTGCGTTCAGGGTGCCACATTATAACTCACTCGTTAGGTAATTGCCAGTGAGGTTGTTAAATATTGAATTGTTTCCTTTCCCTTCTCAGGATAAATGTGCTCAATGGTTCTGCTGGATGGATAAGGGTTCCTTGCCCTTGCTTGTGGGATCTCCCCTTAGACGGTGCCTTTGTCCATCCCCTGATCTTACCCACACTTGCTTGCCAGTTCTCTATTAAGATTCAGTTCATCCTTCACTTCCCCAAGGAACAATATTATAAGTTCCCCTCATTTACTTCCATCACAACCCTTTATATATCATAACCATGTTTCCTTTTCTCATAGAGAAACTATCATTCATTTTTTTCCAGTACAAAGCCGAATTTTGGTTCATATTAAAAATCATTCATGTCTATGAAATAGTAATTTTGTGTCTAAAGATCTCCAGGAGTCTGTGTGATTATCCTTGGTGGCTAGCTTTAGGAAGGTAATCTAATAATGGTTTTTAGCAAGGCGGAGGGAATGGGGAGAAGGGCAAGGCTTGCCAGGGTCACATGTTCCAGTGGGTTAGTGTCCCTTCACACACGATGTCTCTCAGCCTGATCGATCCACAGCTGCCTTTCATCCTAGTGCTTTATTGATGAGTGAGTACAAGGAGAAAAAATTGAGAAGATCTGTGAAGTTTGCCACCTCCCTTCCACCTCCACATGGGAAAGAATTTTTGTCTAGCACCATCTTATTCTATATGAACCCCGATGTGAATCAGGGTCTCCCGTGGCCAGGTTCTATGGAATGTTCCTTCCCCTTACATCATTCCCTTCAAATGGAAACATTGCCCCAGGAAGCACGGGAGGCTCATGAGCCTCAGGAGGCAAACAGGAGGAGACAATGGAAATGTGAGTCTTGGGAGCCCCTCAGCAATATAAAAAAAAAAAAGTAAATGGTTGCTGGCAGGGGGTAGAGACTTTCTGGTAAAGCCCCTGCTTTTGAGCCCTCCCTGCTTCTTCTGTAAACCTTCCCCCATAGTCCTGCTAGCAAACCAATAAAAACTCACTAGTTCACAAAATAGACATGGCAGCAACTGTACTTTGTTATATTGTGGACTCCCTTTCTGGGGTGACCCAGGGTTGTATCTCCCAGGGAAAGCCACCTCACATCAGGCCCACTCTGCTGGGATTTCTAGTTAGGCAAAATTACACCTAAGTCCAGAAACTGCTGTAAACAAATCTATTTTTACTGTAGGTTTCCTTAGAGCAGTCAGGGTTTAGAGCACACGCCTTTGGGTTTTAAAAACCTGGGTGGTGGTGGCATGTGCCTTTAATCCCAGCACTCAGGAGGCAGAGGCACGCAAATCTCTGTGCCTCTGGTCTACAAAAAGGCCAGTCTGGTCTACAAAGCTAGTTTCAGGACAGGCTCCAAAGCTACTCAGAAACCCTGTCTCGAAAAACAAAAACAAAAAAATGTTATATGGTCTGGCACATAGCAAATGCTCAACAGAATATGTTGAATCGTGGTTCTGCTAAATGAATTAGTAGACACCTTTTCATTATAATATTTCATTCTGATTTTTGAACAATCCTACATTTTAGCTTCTGAGAACGTCCAATGTTTTGAATATACCTTGAAGTGTATCCAGCACCTACCACACAGTTAGAATACAACAAACCCTGACTAGCTGTTTCCCTAAGAACATGGCATTTGATTTCTAAAAAGCATAAACAACTGCTCAACTAATGAAAGCCACACAAACCTGAGCTTTAAATGGATTCAAAGAAATACGAAAATAACTAAAATTTTAAAGAAAAGAATAAAGTGTAGGGTGCTAATATGCAATGTAAATTTTTAAAAAATATCATTTATAAGAGAAAGATCCAAGCACGGTATGGGGGTTCATGCCTGTTATTCCAACACTCAGAAGATAAAGGCAGGAGGATTGCTATGAGTTCAAGATCAGGTTGGGCTACATAGTAGGGCAACATGAGCTACAGAGTAAGACCTTGTGTCAAAACACAAACACACACAGAGAGACAGGAGAGATGAGAGAGGGAGAGAGCGAGAGAGAGAGAGAGAGAGAGAGCGAGCGAGCGAGCGAGAGAGAGAGAGAGAGAGAGAGAGAGAGAGAGCGCACTTGGCATCCTCCTGCCTCATTCACTCTAGACACTAGGTGGCGACATTTTATCATGGACTGAGTTCCAGAGATCTCATTTTTTTTAATTCAGTAAGTGTACAGTAGGAGGCTTAAGCTGTGCAGCAAGAAATCATAAATGAATAGTGCATGGGTCTTGGGTATACAGAGCTTATGATCTGTCTGTGGGGTTGAAGAGTTATGGGGATAATTTAGAAGTACAAGAATGACATGAAAGGGTAACAACTTCTGGGAGCTAAGATCCAAACAGACGTGTCACATATGAGGACACAAAGCCCAAGGAAGAAAGAAGGAGTACTGCTAGCTATCAGTTAGCAGGAAACTTTAAACTATCAGGTCAGTGAGATGCTACTCCACCCCCGCAGAATAACTCCAATGAGAGGACTCAGAATGAAGGGGACTCCCACACAGGGAGGGTTCCCTCCCAGACCCTGGATTAGGCACAAACCATACCCAAACATCTATTTCCACAGAGAGATCCTTTATTAAGTGGGGAAGAAAAGTTAAAGTGGCCGCTTTCTGACTCAGGCAGAAAACCAGCAGAAAATGACCTTGTAGGTGTCATTTTAAAAGAAGAAGAAGGGGAGGTCTGTGTTAGAACTGACTAGGATGCGGTGATAAAGGAGACAGGGCATGAGAAAGAAGGGAAAAGGGACAAGGAAAAGGGGGAAGGGGTATTTGTCGCAGAGGGAGGAAGGACGGCCTCTGGATAGAGAGGAGACAGTCATGGCCACACAGACAAATGGAAATTTATAAAGGTAAAAGAGGAAAGCCCGTGTTAAGATGGGGTGATCAATTTTAATTGGACATGTTAATTAGATGAATCAAAGTGGGGTTTCTCATGCTGGACTTTGGTAGTTAGCCTCAGGAGGAGGAGGAGGAGGAAGTGACCAGATAAGGGAATAGACCTTGGCGGCTAGCTTTAGGAATGCAATCTAATGGTTTTCAGCAAGGCAGCGGGGATGGGAGAGAAGGGCAAGGCCTGCCAGAGCCACATACTCTAGTCCTAGTGATGGTCACTCTGGGGAGCAACTGGACTCTCGTCCACTTCAGGGAGCAGCAACTGATGCCACCATTTGGAGAATTTCTTTATAGTGGTTGCTAAAAGCAAATTACAGATACCTATCACCCAGATGTTCTCTCCCAAATGCTTATCAGTAGAAATAAATGTTTATAGGCACCCAAGACCTACATAAATATGCTCATGCAAAATTATATATAATAGCAAAATACCGAAAGCACTCACCTACCCATCAATAATACAATGTGTGAATAAATTCGGGTCATAATCCGTAGCCTAGGCTAGCCTCAAACTCAAGATCCTTTGGTATGCTTCAGCCACCTGAGTGTGGGGATTACAGGTACGTGCTCTCACTCCAGGCTGGGATCCTTCTTTCTTAAAGAAACAAAAACCACAATGAGATTACAGGAAGTCTGGAAGAACACTTATTTTAAGATCAGAGAACACTGCTGTTTGAACAGGATAAGTGGCCATGCAGAGACTAAGAGAAAATCAGTAACCATCACCCTTACACCCTCAGACCCAGGATGCAGGCCCCACAGGGCAGGATGAGGTAAGCAGGTGGGGATGGGGTGCTGCAGACACCACAGGGCAGGATGAGGGGGAGCTACAGGCTCCCCAGGGTTGGATGAGGTGAGTTGGGGGAGAGAGACAGTGGGGATGGGGGATGGGGACTAATGTACTTGCCATGTTGAATCAGCACAAACAAGAACAAATTGGGTAGCTAATTGGGAATTGAGAGTCAATCAAAGTCAACTTTGTTTGAACAGAAAGAAAACAGCATTGGAAAACCACCTAATTTAAACCGAGGGATCGTTTCAAGGCTTGAAATTAGACATGGAAAAAGAAAAGCATGGTTTCAGCAAAGTCCAATTAAAGCATGAAAAATCCAATTTGGATCGAATTGGTAGGCCTGTCTCAGCACTGGGGTAAGATGCTTATCTGGTCCAGGCGCCACCGTCCAGAGACATCTGCCTCCCCCTCTCTGCTTCCCCTTCTTCCCCAGCAGATATACTTCCTCGGCTCCCCTGCAACCTGCGCAGTCCTAGGTCACTTGTCAATCTTCCATCCCATCCATCAGTTGTGTAATATGATGATGGTTTTTATCTTGACAGCCACCCTGATCCAGTCTTATCTTGCATTTCTATGAGTTATTACAGCAGTTGCAACAACTTTTAGGAATCTGGTGGTTTTAAACATCTGGAATTTCCTTTCTCATAGTTCTGGAGATGCAGTTGCCCAAACTGGTTTCACTGAGTGGAAGTCCAGTAATTAGCAAGCCACACTTCCTCTGGGGAACTGGAATAGGATCCATTCCTAGTCTCTTGCAGCAAGGGGCTGCCTTCCTGACACCCTAGATTTGTGACATCACTGTCTTTAGCCTCCACTTTCACATGTCTTTGCTGTTTGCTGAGTCCTGTCCCTTTCCCTCTGTCACAGGGACACTTGATGGCACTGAGGACCACCTACATAATCCCAGGTATTCTGGATGAGGTGCTTAGGAACATTCATTACCATAGAAAGTAGAATCCCCTCTTTTTTTAACATGGTAATGTTCACTATTTCTAGGGATCAAGCTTTAATCATTAGAGAGTTCATTGACCCATCTGTCAGTTTTTATATCCTAGAACTAAACAAACCCACAATGGTAGAACTCAGAACTAAAAGTAATTACCTAGCAGGTATAAGAGCCCAGATTCAACCCTCCTTAACTTCTTTCTCCCAACAAGTCTTCCAGAAAATGGCATTGGCCCTTTCTTTGCAAATCCCCACATTCTACCACCTGGTCCAAGTCAGGCTCCCTCTTAGGCTATTACAAGGTTTCTAACCAACTTCCCTGGCTCCTTACAGTTAATATAGCCAGGAAGATCATCTCCTTCGGTCTTCTCCTTTCCCAAGCGTTCAATGACTTCCCATCACATTTAAGACAAAATATGATGGATGTCTGCTCCTGTACCTTCATTATCCTTCTGTGATTGTTCTCTGCCCTCCAAGGGATTCCTACTGTTCACTCAGTCCTATGCTCCTGTCTCACAACCTGGCACCTCCTCTTTTCTCTCCAGGACTCACTTCCCCAGAAGTTTCCTCAGATAACCTTTGACCTCATCAAACTGTCTGTAGATAAAGTATCTGTAGATAAAGTATGACTGTCTCTTCCTCAGAGAGACCTCTTCTTGATACATCACTTAAAATAGTCTTTCTGTCACTCTCTTAAGACATTCATACCCAACATTGAGCTATATATTATATTATATGTCAAGTGGCTTATTTTCTAAATAATTCTCCCCACTATCATATTCATTTCCTGAGTGCAGGAGCAGTGCCATTTTGTTAAGCACTGGACTTCTAATCGCCTGTGCCTGACTAAAAACAGAAACACGCTACATATTTGTTGAATGAAAACATGAATGAGTGAGTGATTGACAGATTCCAGGTGGTGAGTGGTGAGGATTTCAAAGAAAAGGCTCTTAGAGGGAACCTTTCTCTATGCTCCCAACCACCATTCCAAATAAATATAGCTGTACTTTCTTCTCAGCTTGAACACCTCCGCTTGCTCTAACCCAATGTTAGATCTGCTGAGGCAGGGCCGGCAGCCACCCCCATCTCAGCTTTCAGACCAGCCTTCCGGGGATGTGGGCAGTGTGGCCACCAGGCAGCGAAAGCTAAGAGAGCAGAGCCAATGAGCAAGTGTAGGTGGTGTGTGCATGGGTGTGTGGTGGGGGTGGGGTGCAACCTCCTTGTCATGTAAATGTTAGACATTAAAATGGAAAGCGAGTGCTACAAATTGGGATTCTCTGTAAGCTCTTAGCAGAAAAGCTGTATTCGATAGGCACCTGGGGCAGCTGACCTTCCATGAGCCCCCATAGAATACAAGCTCAAACACAGCATCTTTATCTTTAGACATCTCATCACCTTCCCAATAAACCAGTATTTGCTCTGTGGCCAGTCAAAACCCACATGCAGAAATAGCATAATATTAATAAGCAAGTGGCATTTCAGGGACAAACTTCAACTTGAATCTCAAATGAGTATTTCTGTCTATTTGCGTTGGTCGCTTTTCCTTGCTATGACATAATGCCTGAGCAAACCAACTCAAAGGAAGAGAGAGTTATTTTGGTTCATGGTTTCAAAGGTTTCAATCCATAGCTGCTGGCTCCACTGCTAATGGGCTTGCGGTGAGGCAGACCATTGGTGACAGGAGGATGTGACAAGGGAGGTTGCTTACCTCATCCCAGAAGGGAACCTGAGAGAGTGACAGAACAGGGTGGGGACAAGAGACAATCTTCAAGGTCATGTCCTTAGTGACCTATTAGACTCCACCTCCTAGAGTCTACCATGTACCAATAACGCCATCAAATTATGAATCCCAAACCCCACTTTTGGTCATTATATTAAGGACTAAGACTTCAATATATGGAGTTTGGAGGGAACTTCATGCCTAAACTAGAACAAGATTCTTCATGAGCCGCTTACTTGGCATCTGTTTCCTTATGCAGAGAATTAGAATCAACCAAGCTAGGCGGATAGCACACGCTTGTAGCCCTGTTACTCAAGGAGTGGAAGGATCCTGAGGTCAAGGCCAGCCTGGTCTAAATGACAAATTGTATCAAAGAGACAAAGGGAGAGCATGCACTATTGCGGAGTAGTACAGTGCTTTCCTAGTATGGAAGAATCCCTAGGCCCAATCTCTAGTAAAGCTAAATTAATAGATAATGAGTCTACCTTAAGGATATGGTAATAACTGAGTGTTCTAGTCCACCACAGGACAGGGCTAGCACAAATACCCTGTGTCAGCCTTTATAATGGAAATGGGAGGTCAGGGAGGAGAGAGTGACAGCTACTCCACTCAACGTTCTGTGGCAGGTTTAACCCTGCAGCATGACCAGTCTGTTTCAGAAGATTTGGGAGGAGGTAACAGAAGCATCGACAACTTGTACTTTGGGGAAAAGGAATGGAACCTGAAAAGATGAGCTGATTTGACCAGAATCACACCATTAGTCTGTGGCAAAGCCAGAGCTGGGACCCAGATCCCAGACGCCTGGACCCACACTTGCTGCACAGCTGATTCCGGTGGTTCTGACAGCCTGGTTGCTGGTCAAGGCCACCCACTTCTTCCGCAGCTCAGGGCTGGCCATATAATGCTTCTTTCGGGAGAAGCTCCCCCCCGAGCAGAGAGCAGGCCAGGCTAACTCTCAGAGCCTCGCTCTTCTCCACACACAAGTGGGTTTAATCACAGGTACCATTGCTGAAAGGATTAATGTAAACACCATTGGAGAAATGGTGATCTTACTCCCATCCTTCTGCTTGATGGCTTTGGACATGTCATGATTAGTGTTACTGCAAGAAATTATCCATTTTTCTTCATCAAAAGTTTGAATATCAGCAATTGCATATACAACAGTTCAGCTTTAGTAACAGTGATGTTGACGGAAGCTGCTCATTTGTTCCCGGCCACCCAGACCTGAAATGACCATACAGAAAACTATATTAATTACATACCTGCTTGGCCTTTTAGCTTAAGCATATTTCTAGCTAGCTCTTACATCTTAAATTAACCCATTTCTATTATACTGTGCATTGCCACGTGGCTGTGGCCTACCAGTAAGGTTCCATCTGGGGTCTGTCTCCTGCTGTGCTACATGGCATCTCCCTCTGACTCCACCTACTCTCTCCATCTATCCTTTCTAGCCTGGCTATATTCTGTTAAGCCATTGGCTGAAAGCAGCTTCTTTATTNTTAAGCATATTTCTAGCTAGCTCTTACATCTTAAATTAACCCATTTCTATTATACTGTGCATTGCCACGTGGCTGTGGCCTACCAGTAAGGTTCCATCTGGGGTCTGTCTCCTGCTGTGCTACATGGCATCTCCCTCTGACTCCACCTACTCTCTCCATCTATCCTTTCTAGCCTGGCTATATTCTGTTAAGCCATTGGCTGAAAGCAGCTTCTTTATTAACCAATGGCAATAAAACATATTAACAGCATACAGAGGGGAATCACACATCACAGTGATTTGTGTGAAAAGCAAAAACACTACCTAACATTCACCGAGTGCCTCTATGTGCTAGCTACGTGGATTCATTAATTACTTCATTTAATATCCATGCCCCTACGAGTTGTGCCATCGACATCATGTTTACCCAGCAGATGAAGAAGCTAAAGCACCTGGAAGTTGGTAAATGCTCACGGGTGGCACAGAGTAAAAACGGGATGCAAATCCAAACAATATCATTCCAGAGCTCCCACATCCATCAGTCACTCCCTCCTCCTAGGCTTCCAAATACCTGACCTAGAGTCCATCCTTCCATCCTTAGTGCACCTGTTGTGCGTCCAGACATGTTCCGTTCTGCTTTTTGTCTGCCTCAGTCCTGAATATGACTAACTGGAGTTTCCCTGTTGCTGTGAGATACCGGCCTAAGGAAGACCCAGACAGTATTCTTGTTCATCTTCCCCACTGAAAACAAGTTAGTGCACAGTTGTCCATGGAATGTGCTGTATGTTAACCGTACACCACTTTCTACTTCAGTGAATCTGTCCCCTCAGTCCCTTCCACAGTCCCGGGGGGATTCTGGCGCCACGCGATTGTCTACTTTTTCTGCCCTCTTCTGCTCTTCAGCAGCCCACACCTAGCCCTGCAAGTGCAAATGGCATTTATGAGGAGAGTGTGGGATATGCAGAGAGCACAAGATCTGGTTCCTGAATACAAAACAATCATAGTCGGATTGGCAGAAAGAATAAGGAAAGAGAATACAAGGTAATGCGCTTGCGGCGATGGCCAAGTTGCATCATTTATTACACAATAAAAGTCAGGCCTGGCATTGATGAGAAAACAAAGAATAATAATCAGGATATAATCCAAACAATTTCTGCTTATCATCTGTGTCAAATCCAATATACCAGTGTTAAAGGGAGGTCCCCAAGGAGACAAATTGACTTTGTCTACTGCAGCCTCCAGTGAACCCCAACTGGTAACAGGAGAAACATCCTGTTTCTGCCACTCCCCGCACACCAACCAAAGACACAAATCAGGAGTAAAGTGACAAGAATTAAAGTTCTCTCCAGTGCCTAGCCTGGCTGGGTCACAATAAATTGCATCCCTAAAAGCCACATTTTTTTTGTCTTGGGCTCAGACAGATAATGCATCTTCAGGTAATTCTTTTTTAGCCAGCCCCTCTTCTACTAGCTAAGCCTCCTGTGTCTGCAGCCATTAAGCCTATGCACAGGCACATGAGGCACAACCAGGAAATCAATAGAAGCCAGTGAAACACAATATTTCCTCCATCCCTTTGCTTATCTAAATGGGGAAAGTTTCCAGGAGGAGAGCAAAGACCAGCCAGCTCCACAGTGCCATTTCTCTCTCTGCATACACAAGCCAAGAGATTGTTTTCTTCTAAGAATGTGGGCAAAGGCTAAATTTAAAGACGTTAATGGTATGGTAAAGCCACCTTCAAACTCTCTTCACATCTTAAAGACAATTACAGAATCCGTTCTGGGAGAGTGGGAAGGAGAGCTCAGAAATTGACTGGGTAGAGACATGTGAAACCACCCGCTCGCTCTTCCTAGTGAGGGTGGTGTGGTAATCACTTGCATTTAGCTCCCAGCCTTCTCAGAAACCTTTCTTCCCGAACCCCCATCCTAAGACTGATCTCTGCCTGCTGCTCTACTTAGCCCCACTTTTATTCATCTGAAGACATTTATTATTGATGACAGCCTTTTATCCTGGTCCTCTGCTGCTCAGACTTTGCAACCTGGCAGGTTTGTGACTAAGTAGCAGGCGCCATTTGTCACCGCTGGTAGAGCAGGCACTGGACAAGTTCGAGGAAGAAAGTCACTGTGAAATGACTGGCCTTAGCCAGCCATAAAATAATCACAAATGGAAGCTTCTGTAAAAAGCCAGAAATGCATTCTCTTACTGCTTTTGAAGCTAGAAATTAAAGATGAAGGTGCCAACATGGCTGGTGTCTGTGAAAGCTTTCTTTTTAGGGTTTCAGATGACTACCTTCTTGATGTGCTCGTGTGTGTGTGTGTGTGTGTGTGTGTGTATGTGTGTACAGAGAGTGCAAACATCTATGTGTCTTCTCTCAAAAAGTCACTAATCCCGTTGCGAGTCTTTCACCTTAATCACCTCTCAAATCCCCAGTTAGAACATCACACTGAGAGTGACAGCTTCAACAGACGGATGTGGGGGAGATGCTCCAGGCCATAGCAGGACTATACTCTGGCTCCTCTCGTTTCTTGTGTTAGGGACAGATGGGTCCCTTCGATACAGTGCCACATACTTCTACGGTAGTTTCTCTGTGTTTTGTGCCAGAGCAATGACTGACAAAATACAGTATGGTACAGTATGTTGTGATGTGATCCACCCCAAAGTTGCTGTCAAAAGACACAGAATTCCAATACTACTGCCTGCTGAAATGACTGTGGTCCAAGACCAAGACCAACAAGATGAGGATGCACATAGGAAGACAGGCTGATAGCGGTCTAACGGGGAGAGTACAGTAATTCCTTAAAAGATATTTTCTGGGCATGGCGATGCATGCCTGCAATCCTAGCACTTTGGAGTCTGAGCCAGGAGGATTCTGAGTCCAAGGCAACCTGAGCTACATAATGAATTCCAGGCCAGCCTGTGCTACAGAGTGTGGCCCTGTCTCCAAAACAGAAAAGCTAATTATGATAATATTGCATTTCTTGGTACACATCTGAGAGAACTGAAATCAAATCCCAAGGGAGTGTTCTCACGGCTGTATTATTTGTAATGTTCTACATAACAACCACAAAGTGGCGACAACCCAAATACTCATTAACTGACTTACGAGTAAATAAGATGTGGCACATATATACAGTGCTATATAGTATTTGACCTTAAAAAATGTAAGGAAATCCTGGGCCAGAGAGATGGTTCAGTTTGTGTAAGCACTTCCCACATAAGCCTGAAGACCCGAGTTTGATTTGCAGAAACCCATGTAAAGGTGGAAGAGAGGAACCAGCTCCCAAAACTTGTTCTCTGCCCTCTACGTGTTTGCTATGGGGTGCTTACACACACACACACACAAAGCCTCACATGCATCCAATATTAATTAATCGATTGATTAATTACAGTTTAAAATACAACGCAATCCTGTCACATGCTACAATACAGATGAACCTCAAACACATTACGCTAGTGAACTAAGCAAGTCACAGGCACAAAGACAATGTGCACCTCCGCTAACATGAGCTCTCTAAAAATAGCCAAATTGATAAAAATGGGGTGTAGAACATCAGCATTGGAATAGGGTGTGGGGAAAGTTGAGCTGAATTGTTCAGTGGGTCTGGAGTTTCAGTTCCACAAGAGCAAAATTCTGCAACCTATTGTGTAACACACGAAAACACTTAACACTAGAACTAGCTAAAAGGGTAAGTCTATTGTGTAACACACAAACATACTTAATACTAGAGCTAGTTAAAAGGCTAAATTCTATGTTCTTAAGCACAATTTAAAAAGAAAGAAACATGACTGCCCAGTCCAACCTTGAGCAACCGCTGATGATAAGAGCATCAGGTAGACTGTCTCAGCTTTGTCCTCACTTGTAGAACAGAGGGCAGCAGCATCTGTGTCTCAAGAGCTGTGTGATCAGAGGCTGGGCACATGGCTCCAGAAGTGCCTGGGAGGTACACAGAAGGCCTGGGCTTCAGCCTCCAACAGCACTGAGAAGCCAGGTGAGACTACATATGCCTGCGATGCCATTTCAGAGGTTCGTGGTCAGGCTTGGTTCAACACATGGTGAGCGTTGAACCAGCCTGGGTTGTAGAAGACCCTGTCTCACAACAACAGCAACAAAAGAGTTGTCGTGAACTCTAAATGAGATAAATAGAACTCACTAAAGAACCTTTAGTAGCCTTGGTCATTGCTTTATTCCACACAGATGTTGCCTTTCAATGAGCAAGCGATGCTGCTGAACGAGTGCTTGCCCACGATCTGACACAGTTGGTCAGAGCAAAGCAGCCAACTTCATGCATGTGATAGTTTGAATGTGATGTCCTCATATCTGGGGGTATGTGAATACTTGGTCTCCAGTTGGTGGCTATTTGGATAGGCTTAGAAGGGATGGCCTTGAGGAGGAAGTGTGTTACTGGGGGTGAGTGCTCTCTCTGCTTCCTGCTTGTGGCTTGAGATGTGAGGTCTCAGCTGCTGCTCCCACTACTATGCCTTCCTGCCGCCATGTTCCCCACCAAGATGGTGATAGACCCTGATTCCTCGGGAACCTTAAGCCCAAATCAACCCTTCTTGTTGTCTCTTTCATGGGGCTCCATTGCAGCAACAGAGAAAAAAACTAATGCACCATGCAAGGGAAACACAAGGACTATTGGGCCTAAAGGTGATTAACTTAAGAGAGATTGTGTCTAGAGTCACGCCGTATATCAAAATGCCATATCCAGACCACTAATAATACACTGAATTTAGGGAAACTATAAAAACAACCAAGGTAATACTTTGAACAGTCAGAAAATGTCAAAATCTTACAAAATAACATTGTATTGTTATAGCAAAAGCAAAGGTTATGGCTAAAAGGAAAGTTGCATATGGAAATCAAAGAGCTTCTAGCTGGGGATGTGCTAAACAAGCTGACCATGTAATCAGGAAAATAGGGACTCTGGGGGGTAAGGCCGGTGTTTGAACTCCTCTCAGTCCCATCCTGTCAGGTCCTCTGGCAAGCAGAGAAAAGGCCCTGCTGTCCTTTCACATATTCTTGCTACATGCACCTGAACTGTAAGTAATCCTGGCGTCTAAATGGCCTCCAATGATTTCAGGAAAGAAACAACACACTGCCCCACAGCTAAGGAGTTAAATGTGAGGGAACCAACAAAGACGACAACCGCATCTCAGTAGCTTTGATGAGGGCGTGTTCTGTGACAAAATTACAACCTGGTTGTGGAGGGGGAGAGAGAGAGAGAGAGAGAGAGAGAGAGAGAGAGGTCTAATTAGAAACTAGTTGACTCTGCCCAGGTCTCAAGACCAATAAATAACACTTGTGAGGACTGCAGGACCAGCAATGGCAGTCTAGGGTAATGGCCAGCCTACAGTCAAGGTTAACAGTTAACAAAGAAGAAGTGAGAAATACACAAAGAGGAGCTTCAACTACCCCCTCACTGGACAAACAGTCTGTGAACAGCACACAATCATCTTCCTGGTTGGCCTAGGAGAACACACAGAGCATGGGCCCTCTAATTAGCCAACTCAGAAAATTACTTCATCTTTGTTCACTTTCTGTCATAAGACCTACAAAAGCTCCTAAACTAGCAGTTCAATGGCAGCCCTACCTTGAGGCTCTTCCAAAAGAGAGCCCGGGCCAATGCCTACTGCTCCCTGCTCCCATCTCCTTCCATCACACCAAATGGGAGCTCTGGTTGCCAACTTCCAAAAAAAAAAAGACCTCAATACTTTCTTAAGCTTGCTCTCTGCAGTCAAACCTCCTGTTCAAACTCACCCTTTTTGTGTCTGTGAAATTCACTTCAGATTTGAAGGGAAACTGCTCAGAACCACTAGCTCTTGAATTGTGCAAACCTGAAACAAGAAACTGTCTTCTGCACTCAGGATCTCTGTCCCCCATGTCATCATGACAGGGTATATCCCATCACAAAATCACAAGGTAGAATTAAACTGAGTATTATTACTTTCTTCCTTAACTGTTTATAAAGACTGTGCCAGGTACATCAGCTTGAATGTTGAGTTTTCATCGCAAAAGTCTACAAATAATTACTTCTAAGATTTTATTTAACATCTTCTAGCACCCAAAAAATCTTTTCAGATAATCTTTATATGCACAACTTAATTTGAATGTCTCTACAAAGATTGGTAAAGATGCAATTCCTAATGTCTGAACAGTCTGAGACACCATAAAATTAAGAATATCCCTTTACCCCAATAACTTGCCTTCTAGTGCTCACGTCCAATCCCTGAGATCTTTGAACACAAACTGACAAGTAGAGACGAAGCAGAACTGAGATTTCTAGGTTACGAGTAACTGAAATCAGGGTTCTGAGCATGTGATCTCCTGGTGATTTTAAGGCCTGTAGTGATTCTGATTAAAACAGACAAAAAAATGAGAAAAATAAAACCACTCAGGGCAAATAGCAAAAATCTCCAGAAATTCCTTACCTGAATATAGGCATGGATGTTTTACATACACACCAATTATAAGTGTGTGTATGTGTCTTTCTGTCTGTCTGTCTGTCTACGTGTGCATGTGTGTTGTAAGAGTTCTCAGACTTCGAAGTTAATTACTCAAAGCTCAAACACCGCTGCCCCAGCACACAGACACACCCTGCTCTGGTTTGAATGTGTCATCTCCAAATTTCAGGTGTTGCCATTGTCTTGATTTTAAGAAGTAGGGGCCTGGTGGGTGGTGGTGGCACATTCCTTTAATGCTAGCACTCAGGAGGCAGAGGCAGGTGGATCTCTGAGTTCTGAGTTTGAGGCCAGCCTGGTCTACAGAGGAAGTTCCAGGACGGCCAGGGGCACACAGAAATAAAACCTATCTTGAAAAACCAAGGTACAGTCTTAGAAACATAACAGCTCTCAGCAAACAAAAAAAACACCTTGACCTCGCATTTCCCAGCATCCAGAGATGTGAGAAATAAATTACCCTGCTCTTACAGCACAAATGGATTAAGACACTGCCACACTATTGATCTGCAATCCTGGCCACACATCAGAAGCACCTGTCACTTTCTGTGCAAGTCCACAGAGATTCTGACTATGGAGCAGCATTAGAGAGTATGGGTGTTTCAGAGCGACTGAGAATCACTGGATCCTTCACGACAGCAGGTCAGGGTGAATTTACACAGAGTTTTCCACTAATGAAGCTGTTTGATCTTGAACATGGGCAGCAACTTATAAGTATCAGATTGGGGACTTTGAGTTACATGTAGTGAATTAAAGGTGAGCCTACCTATATTCCCTATAAAACTGGTGATGAAGTGGTAACTTCACGAAGATAAATAGGACAGACAAGAACAACAGCAGGCCAAACTGCATCTGGAAGAGGAGAACGCACTTCCCGGTGGATCTTATGAGTCACATGCACCTTAGTACAAAACTAGGCAAGCATAGTCAAAATTAAAACTAATATTTCTCATAAAGTTAAAAGCTAAAGTCCTAAAAGGGAGAATGCTAGACAACAAAATTTGGAGAGACCACAGGAATTTTCTAGCATATCCAGGAGCCTAAGAACAACAAACCAAGCAGCCATCCAGCATCTGACAGGAATCAACAAAAACAGAAAAGCAATTTAAGCAACTTCTACATTCAGTCATTACAGAGCAAGAACAACAACAAAAAACCTTTCATAGACTCAGAAATACAGTGCAACTTTCTCAACTTCATGACAAACATCTGTAAAAATCTAACCTGGGCCTGTAGTATGATCTTCAGAATCTAAAAGTTGTCTTTTGACCTCCATATGCTTGCCGTATACAGCACACACATGCCCACACACACACGCAAAAATGATAATGATAATAAATATTATACTCAACGTTTAAATAGCTACAGTTAACATCATAGTTAACTGATGCTGAATGCTCCCCTCCTATGTTTAGGGACTTTGTGAGGATGCTCACTCTCAGAACTCTTATTTCACAGAGTAAAAGAAGTCACAATCAGAGCAAACAAGCAAAAGAAACCGTAGAAAAGGAAGAGACGAATTGTTTGGGTTTACTCATGGAATTATCTACATAGGGAAGTCCAACAGAAAAGTTCACAGAACTAATTAATAGGTAGGAGGACACATTGCCAACATACAAAGATCAATGCATACAGTATACTAATGACAAATGGGAGGTATATTTGATGCCACTTGCAATTGCACTTCCAAACTGAAGTACCTGGGTATAAATCTAACAAAGCATACATGGTCAGTACACACAAACATACAAGCCTGCTAACGGAGAAGTCAAGATCCAAGTACTTAGAGAAGCATAAAATGCTCATGATTGCAAGACTCAGTAAAGTAAAGGTACCAATGAACTCATTACAAACCTTAGGTGAACAGGTAAAGGAGGGGCTGGGGAGATGGCTCAGCTGGTAAAGTGCTTGCTATGCAAGCATAAGGACCTGGAGCCTGGAGTTAACAACTACAGTACTGTGTAAATCACCAGACACATGTCTGTAATCACAGCACTGGGGAAGCTGAGCTAGGAGAATCCCAGAGGCTTGCCCAGCCACCAGGTTAACCAAACCAGTGAGCTCCAGGGACAGTGAGAGAATTTGTCTCAAAAAGTAAGTTGGAAAGTGATCAAGAAAGACACTCAAGCCTGACTTTCAGTCTCTGTGCATATATGCAAATACACACACACATACACACACAGAGCAAAGGGGAGAGAGAGAGAGAGAGAGAGAGAGAGAGAGAGAGAACTCTTATGAAATCTGCAGAAGAGGCCTTTAGACACTTCATTAAGGAGATACAGGTGGAAAAGCACATGAGAAGAGTTTTAGCACTCTTAGCCATCAGCCAGTTGAAACCATGGCAAGATGTCACTACATGTCATTTAGGGCAGCCAAAATTAAAGATGGTTCCAGCACCAAGAGCTGAGAAGGGAAAAGGAGGCTGGATCTGTCTCCTAGATGTAAAATCCAGGCAGCCATCCTGGAAACAGTTTGACAGTTATCATGCACCCCACCTGTTTCACGCTTGGGTTTTTATCCCAGAGCAGTAACACTGTACATTCTAAGAAAAACACATACTCACATGGTCATTGCATCTTTCTGTATAACAGCAAGGCACTGGGAAACCCTCCTGCAACAACTTCTTTCAATGAATGGTTGAATACACTCCTGGATATCCACATAATAAAGCCCTACTCACCAATCAAAAAGGAATGACCTATGGATGCATGCCACAACCTGAAGGGACATTTAAGGACATTGTTTTTGATGAAAATGTCTATCTCAAAAGGTTATGCTGAATAATGACATCAAAAGACCAGCCTAGAAATTAACAAACTCCAGAGGAGGACAACGGTCTGATAATTGCAAGAGAACAAGGGTGGAGGTGGGGTAGAATGGAGAGGGTGAGGCATCTCTCACAAGATGTGAGAAGGGGAGATTCTGTTGTGCTGACGGATATTCTGGGTCTTAATATCTGGGGTGGTTACGCAAATCCATACATGTGAAAAAGCTGCACAGAGCCATACACAAACGCATAATGGGCACAGCTTCAGGGTGAAGAGGAATCCCACTGTAGACTGCTTGTCTCACGGCTGAGCAGCCATGTTCATTTCTCAGCACTGAAAGAAACGAAGAAAAGTGAGTGAGATCTGCGGTGTAGTTCACACTGGTACTGTACCAAGGGCAACCTCTGAGTCTGCAAGATGTCCCCACTGGGAATCAGGTGAAGACTAGACTGGATATTCTTGGGAAGTCATCTGAACTTATGATTGCTTTTAGGTTAAAGAAACTAAAAGCCAAGTTAGGAGAGGTGTTAAAGTATGTTAGTTATTACTCTGTTGAACGATGCCCATGAACCATCTTGCCAATCAGAGGTAAAAAAAATTTAAACTAGCCGGGCAGTGGTGGTGCATGCCATTAGTCCCAGCACTCAGGAGGCAGAGATAGGTGGATCTCTGTGAGTTCGAGGCCAGCCTGGTCTACAGAGGGAGTTCCAGGACAGGCTCCAAAAGCTATAGAGAAACCCTATCTTGAAAAACCAAGAAAAAAAAATCAAACTAAGGTATCTCCCCAAGGTTTTAAAGAGTTCTTAGTGAGGCTTAGTTGCTGTCAATGGCCTTTGTAGTGCACTAAGGTTGGGTGGGAACAAGGAATCCATGCTCCAAGGGAACAAGGGAACAGCAGCTGCAGCAACAGACAGGAGTAGACCACAGTCCTGGGGCCTGCTGGAGAGAACTAACAATGCCTCGTACTGAAGAGGAAGGAAGTAATGCCCTTGCAGGAACACAGACCCAGCACAAAGCCGTACCTATCAGGCCAGGGCAGATCTGAGCCTGCCAAGTGGGAAATAGAGAACGCGCCTGTGTGGGTGGGTGAAGTGAAGAGGAAAATCACTCTGGACTGAAGGCAGAAAGAGCGTGCCTTATAAGAGGAAGTTCTGCCTTGTGAGCATGGCTGCTTTGAGAGCGAATATCCCTCGGCTGATGGAGAGCTGCAGCCCCTCCCACCCAGGGGAGCTGCACTGCCTGTTCCCATACATCCTCCCCCAACAGGCTCAAGGCACATTCATCCCAGCCATCGGCACAGCAGACATTTGCACAGAAGTTTCCCCGCCTCCGAAGAAATGTTCCATATTGATGACCTCATTTAAGCCCAGCTGTTGACTTATACATCGGGGAAGGTGGATTTTTAAAATTAAAAAAAAAAGGAAAGAACCAGAAATGCAGTGTTGTGAAGCTTATGGATAAATGGCGAATTACAGGTTGTGATGGGAAGATAATCAGCTCTGAGCTACCAACTGCACTCCACGCTTTCCTATTCGCTCATGTGTCTCCCAAGCCGCAGGATGTTTTGCAATCTAAAGAGCAGGGGTGAGACCTTAAGAGAGAAAAGCTAACAGCAAACCCCAGCCTTGTGGAAGTAGCATTGCCTCCCATGGAGCTGGACTGACCATAGGCCCCTTGCTCTTTCTCTGGTTTGTGTCTTGAGAAAAGCAAGAAAGCTCTAGCTGGCGGGTTTGACGTTTTCAGGTGATTCCTGTCTTAGCCATACATGGGTCCTGGATTAATGAGAATATATTTTTATCTCTCAACCTTTGAGCTGAAGCTGAGAGAGCTGTTCTTTGCCTGCTGGGTGAGGTTGCCATGGAAACTCTTTCGGGAGAAAGTGTGCCTCCCTTTATATGTTGTGACTACAAGAAGGGACTAAAACAGACCAGACACTCCAGATGAGATTGGGGTGCACAGACCAAACAAAGCATTGCTCCCCCATCCTCCAAGATTTCCTGTGCCCCACAAATATGAAGTGTTCCCCAAACAGATCCGCATCAGAACACACAAAACTAAACCTCTTTTGGCTTCTAAATCCTGATCTTCACTGATGCTTCCTCAGGCGTGACCAGGAAGCCCAGTTACAGCTAGGGACACCAGTAGGAGCAACAATGTGATGTGTCTGAGCTGGCTTGAACTGCTCCATGAGACCAACATGTGCAATGCTCCCCAAGTCCATGTTCAGAGATGGCAAACTGCCAGTTCAAAATGAGCCCTGCTGGGAACATTTTCAGCAAGCATATGCACGTGCGCGCGCGTGCGCGCGCGTGCGCGCGCACACACACACACGTAAATTCACTGTAAGTGGTGCCACCCCTGGGCTGGTGGTCCTGGGTTGTGTACCAAGGCAGGCTGAGCAGTATAATGAGAAACAGTCAAGTAAGCAGCCTTCCGTCATGGCCTCTGCTTCAGTTCCTGCCTCCAGGTTCCTGCCTTGGGTTGTTGCCCTTTGATGATGGACTGTAATATGGAAGTGTAGGCAAAATGAACCCTTTCTTCTTCAAGTTGTTTTTAGTCATGGTGCTTTATCACAGCAATGAAAACTGTAGCTAAAAACACAGTGTTCCCCTAGGTGTTTGGCTGCCTCTTGATTCCCCTCTTTGTGATCTTAACACCAAAGCTCCTTTTCTCTCCTTTTCTTCCTTCCCTTCCTTTTTCTTCTTTGCTGTCATAATTACCATCTCCTCCTCCTTCTTCTTTCTTCATAGCATAAAATAATAACATAAAAAGTATAGAATAATGTGCACTCCGCTCATTGTTGGCTTGTCAAATCGTCATGTGCCTCTGGTTGTTTTTACTAACATGCAAAGGGAAGAAAAGCATTTGCTAAATCAATCAATAGCTGAACAGGCCCTAGGTGATGGGCTGATGTAATGTGCTCCTATAAATAAATCACATCTGAAATTAGGGTTGAGAGTGGTATTATCATCAATTAAGTTTACGATGATGCATGATCATTTCTAAGGACCCATCTGCTGTGGGTAGAAATCCAACCACCAAAGCCAACTATGGAAGCCATTGCAGCCACTTGACATGAGCACAGTTCAGCACCTCAAATCTAAACCCACGCAGCAAACCTATTGTGATCTGACTATTCTCTATGTAGCCCTGGTTTATTTTCAATAATGTTCAAAACCCACGACATTAACACTACAACAGGATTCCTAAAGGTGCAATGGTGGCACCTTTGTCTTGGTGGTGACCAACAGCCGCCTAACTGGGCCTAAGTTATTTTCAATAGGAGAGAATTTGTGCCTGATACTGTGAACTTAGCTAACTTCCTGCAAGGGGTGGCCCTAGAAAAGAATCTACTTCTACCACTTTCCAAAACCAGAAACTTTCCTGATTGAATTCTAAATATTTATCCTTAAACCCACAATAACTGTAGCTCTTTGATCAAGGGAGCTTTTTTTTTTTGCAGGAGCAGCAACAGATGGAGGTCATTACAAAAAGCCACACCTGATCAAAATGCAAAGAACAACCAACTGTGGGATGTCCAGCCACAACGGATAAACCTACATCACAGTTCCTAAACCTAAGGGAACATCATGAAAGAGGAATAGGATAGGAAAAAACGTAAAAGCCAGAGGACCAGCACATCTGCTGTGAAATATAATGTCTTCAATATATGACACAAAGTTATACCCATAAAATCTTAACAATTTGGTCACCGAAAGAAGATCTGCACATTAATAATACCAGCTAACATCCCAAAATGGATGGGGGAAATCTCACAAGGGCCTACTGACCTGAAACAATAGGTTATTCTTGAGTGACAGGTGAGAGAGAGAGAGAGAGAGAGAGAGAGAGAGAGAGAGAGAGAGAGAGA
>LOJH01001964.1:30045-45404 GCA_001685095.1 Ellobius talpinus
GCAGAGACAGGCAGATCTCTGTGAGTTCAAGGCCAGCCTGGTCTACAGAATGAGCCCCAGGACAGATAGAGCTGTTATGCAGAGAAACCCTTGAAGAATGAAAAAAGGAGGAGAAGAATGAAGAGAAAAAGAAAAGATTTTCATACCCTTTTCAGGGAGAAATGGGACAGAGTCAGCAAAAAGCTATCATACAATGGGAGGAAGCTGCAGGAAGCTAATCAATCAGTGTAGCACAAAGGGACCACAGGATGTCTCAAGTGCATCTCAGACTAAGTGCTCAATGGCCTTGAGACTGATAACCTCAGTCCTTCAAAAGAGTAGGAAATAATGGAATTCTCAGATCAGGAAAACCTCAGCTCCCCCAAGATCCTGACCCCAACTCATTACTGATCTTGCCAAGTATGTGCCTGGTTTTAGACAAGGAAGTAAATTCCTTCTCCATACATGAGGATCTTGGGAAAAGTCTTGAAGTAACCTGGCCCTCACGCAATCTAACCTTGTTGAAGAACTACATGCAAATGGCTTCTAAGAGAAGGGCAATCACTCTTCTCCAGAGACAAACCTTCTAATAGGCTACCCAATCCAAAAAGGTAATCCCTAAACACACACACACACACACTCACACACACATACACACACACTCACACACACACTCACACACACTCTCACACACACTCACACACACACTCACAAACACACTCACAAACACACACACTCACACTCACAAACACACACACTCACAAACACACACACTCACAAACACACACACACTCACACACACTCACACACACACTCACAAACACACACAAACACACACACTCACAGACACACACACTCACAAACACACACTCACACACACACTCACAAACACACACACACCACTAAATGGACTTAGAAGGATTTTTCAAGTAGCGTGTGTGTGTGTTTGTGCAGTAATAATAAACAAGAGGCCATGACTTTGATGGGGACAAGAGGGGGAGGAGACAGAGTGAAAATAATGTAAATACAGTACTCATGAATGAAATTCTCAAAATGCCAATACAATAAACATTCTCTTCAGAAAAGAATTCATCAAGTAAAATTGAGCTGAGAGTGTAGCTGAGCATGAACATGTAAAACCTTTAATTCAATCCTCAGGAGTGTGAAGGAGAAATGGAAAATGGAGCAAAAAGGAAAAAGTAAAGGAAGGAAACGGGGAGGAGGGAAGGAGAAAGACAGAGAGAGGGTAGAGAGATGGAGGGAAATGGGGATGTCACTTGAATAGTGTCACAAGGACCTGGGCACTAGAATACATGAGAAGATGATCAAAGGGTCCAGACTTTCTGTATGAGATGAGCAGGTTCCACAGATCTAAAACACAGATTCAGTATGCCAATGATAGAGGGCATGTCCATCAAGTATGGTGGTTATTACGTGTACAATGTTTCAAATCCATGAATGAGCTAACTCAGTAGAAAATACTTTAAAATATAAAACCTGTAGGGTCAGAAGGAGGAGTTGAAGAATCAAAAGTGGAGGAAAAAAGATATTAAAGGAGGAAGATGGCACAAGAGTCAACATGCTAGCATAGAAGATCCAAGCTTGCAGGGAATTCTGGGAAACAAGCACATTCAGATGAAAGCAGAACTACAGAAAAGACGTATGAAGGAGTTAGGTGAAGCTAACACACCAGCCACTGCAGGACGCTGTCACTGTTAAACAGAGCCAGCAGTCTAAAAATAAACTGGATGCAGGTCAACCAGAGGTAAGAAAGAACCAGCTGACACTACGAGGCTCTTCCCTCTCCCTGGCGGACATTTCTGACTGTGATGCTTTTCTCAGTGCAATGGCCGTCCCTTGATCTCCTGCATTGTATGCAAGTTCTTTTGGACATGCCTAATTCCCACACGGTGTTGGTAATGCTGGGAAATAGAGTTTCCACACTGAGCAAGTTCTGTAAGCACTCCCCAACATCCCTTCCAGCTGTGCACAGGGCCAAGCAAGGATGTTACATTGAAGCCCACATAAGAGCGTGGAGCTCTACAGAGAACCATGAGACCTGCTCATAGACAAGGAAATGAACAAAACATGACATCTCTTTTGTACTGTGGTTAGCTGAGACCTGTGGTACTGATGCTGAGGGACTGGAAAACTGGGAACTGAGGGGAAAAAGCCATCACTTTCTTTTTCTTTTCCTTTCACAGACTCGTAGGCAAGCTGTTTCCCTATACCGTACTTTAGATATTTATTCATCAGAAAATTAAGAAAAATGGAAGTCAGGACTTAGCTGATTCCTAAAGAAACTTCTCCCAGGAGAAACAGTTGTTAACTTTATCAGTCTTTGTCATCTATGAAATTCCATGGTTGTTTTTACTGTAAAACCATTTAATATTAAGACATTTTCTTCATACAATTTATTAAAGTGTTCTCTTAGCTTTACTAATATTACTCAAGGCATGGAGCTTCTCCACTGCTGTTTCTTCATACATATGCATGCAGGGTGATGTTATGAGCTGCCCTCAGAGAGAAAACAATGATAACTATTTGTGTCTGTAAGGAATTTTGAAGTTAATAAAGCATCTTCAGATAGGTTTTCATATTTGAGCCTTAAGCAAAGTAACAAAGTAAGCAAGGCAAATGTCGTAATTACTATGTTCATGGAGGGAGAAATGTCGTCTCTGGAGATTTTAATAGCATGGTGTCCCTGGAGATCTTTCAGTTCATCAAGTGTGATGTAACAGAAAATATATGGTCCATTGTAGCTTCTGGGTCAGAAGATGAATTTCCCAAAAGTTAGACAGTTTGCTACATTTCATCCAGACTTCACTACCTGACAATTTCTGTGAGCAACACACACACATCTTGAGGTCCTTCTGAAAAGAGAATGTATTTCAGTAAAAGCAAGGCTTACATTTGAAGAACGCCTACATCAATCATTAACCTTGTGGCTACAGGAATAGCATTTAATCTATCTAGGGTTTACAGTGCTTCCAATTTTTAAAAAGTAGAACCGTTTTTCAAGCTTGCAAGCTTGCAGCCATTGCAGCATGCAGTGCACATCCTTAGAAGACCTGGAGAAAATAACAAGAGCTCTACAGAAGCCTTTTTGCTGCTATAATTCCTGGGGATTCCTCATGGCTGAAGACTGTTCTGCACAAATCCTTCCCTAACCTCTCTCATTTTTACCCACTTTCACTCACTCTACCAAAATCTACTCAGAGCCTGTTCTCAAACTGTTTCATATTTCAATCTTCTTCATTCAACTCGCTGTGTATCTAGTGACTACAAACTATATTTTATATGCTACACTAAACATCACATGAAGAATTAAGAACTGTTGTGTTCCTTATCTCACAGAGTTTACAGTTGTATGGGCAGTAGTCCACCTGCCATTAAACCCAGAGAGAGTTGCACACTTACAAATGATAATAATATTAATACATGCCAAGAATGCCGAACCAGGATATGACATGGAAAGCTAAGTCTCAGTGGGGTGGTGAAAGATAATCTCTTTGGAATGACATTTAAGCCTGAGCATGAAAGATCAGAAAGAGCTAATCCTGTACAGAAGAAAAACAGCTCTCACAAAGAACTGTAGGACTGGAACCTAACACGCAAGAAGGGCATGGTGCACACTGAAGTTGGGGAAGTTGGCACCATCCAGACACTGTGGGGCATGCAATGTGCTCTGGATTCCCCCCAAATCAAATCCTATTACAAGTTTTAGCACCCACAATGTATTTACAAATAGTGGAGCCAGTAAAGGGTGTGTTGAAAAAGTCACCTCTGGGCCACTTGCATCTTAATCTCCATGGCAACTCTGAGATACAATACAAATAAAGCAGGCACCCAGGAGGTTAGGAAGCTGGGCTCCTCGTTAATAAATCTCTATGCTCTAATTCTCTGGAACCTACAGATTGTTCCATGCAGGATCAACACACTCGTGGAAAAAAAAAAAAGCAGGGTTGGGGCTGTGGAGATCAGTAATGAACTTGCCTTGCAAAGTGGAATGACCTGATTTGAATACTCAGAACCCACAGCTTAAAAAAAATGAGCTTGATGTCTCAAGGAGACAGAGATAAGCAAATCTTTGACTTGTTAGCCAGTCTGCCCATCCTACTTGGCAAGTCACAGGCCAGCGAGAGACACTATTTCAAAAAAAAACCAAGACAGGATGAGGAAGCAGGGTTAGGTTAAGTAATTAAGGATATATGAAAAAGAAAAAGCCTATGGAAACCTACTTTTCTTTAAAAAAATTATTTATTGTGTATACAGTGTTCTGTCTGTATGTCTACCTGCAGGCCAGAAGAGGGCACCCAGATCTCATTACAAATGTTTGTGAGCAACACATGGTTACTGGGAATTGAACTCAAGACCTCTGGAAGAGTAGCCAGTGCTCTTCACCTCTGAACCATCTCTCCAGCCCAAAACTTACTATTTTTTGAGCTAACATAAAAATATAACTAAGCAAGAAGACAAACACATAGCAGTAGTGGTTTGAACAGAAGTGCCTGCATAACTAGACAATACTTCTCCAGGAAGACATGGATAATTAAATGAAAAATCTCTGTATAACAGGAGTATGCTACCCCCCTCCATGAGTTGTTGGTCAGAGATGCCCAGAGAATTCAAAAACAATAAAAGCTATTTCCATTGCTCTTGGCTGCCCAGAATAACTAAATAGCAATATCTTATTGCTGAAGACACAATATACTTTTGTTGTAAGAAACAGAAAAATCAAACTAAACTACATTGGGAAATTCCTCCCTGATGGCTAGCTTTCATAGTGCTGGAGGGTGCTATGCAGGCTGCTAAGGGAGAAAAGTAATCAAGGGACTTAGCCACTGTTGGGCCCTGTGTTATAACACTGACCTGGAAGAAAATGTACCTGCTGATGCAAGAGCACCATATTGTTATTGGAGTAAATAATCCCTTTCTGATTGGCTTTCAGGCCTGTGCCATAGGAGGGGATTCTCACTGGGTATGGGCCCTAAAAGAAAATGTACTGCTATTGTTTTGCTAAACGGACATTTTTTTAACTGTCTCCTAAATATTTATGTTCATGCTCATATATTAATGCTGCTCTCACTCTTGATCAGAGAAGCATCTTATCACAGCTGGAGCAACCAATACACCAACCCATATCTAGTCGGAAGGTTGGAAAGTGACTGTTGAATGCTCAACCTTCCATGAGGCAACCCTAAATGGAAGCCTTCATGGTTCAGGAAACAAGACTGAAAAAAATGTCAAAGGAATGTAAGAATTGGAAGGTGGAGAGGAGAGCTGTGGCCATTGTACTCAGGAACTCACAGCAGCTATGGTTACTGCACAAGACTTGAACAAGAACAAGCCAGTCAAGTATTCTACTATGTATATGGGAAAAGCTTATAAAGCTCCACCTTTAGATGTTATTGGCAATTGAAGACTTCTGAAGAAGAAAAAGACATGCTTAGGCATGTCCTGCTGGTTGAGTACCTATGCGCTAGTGGATGATCTTAGAACCATGTGCATTCAGACATCATTAATAGGACTTAGAGTTTATAAAACTCTTGAAAACAGAAAAGAACATGAAGGTAGGAGGGTGACCCCAAGGGGAGGTGGTAATCAATACGTTTAAGAAACACTGTATACATGTATGAAATTCTCAGTGAATAAATTAATAATAGTCTTTTGTAAGGTGGGTGGCATCTGAGAGAAGTAAAATGGCTGAGGCTGTTTTTTATAAGTTCTTTGAGAACACAGAACATACAGTTTATATGTAACTCTTTCACTAGCCATGGTGATGGCCAGTGCTGTTTACAACCTGACTACTGAATCAATGTGGTTAATGAGTGTCCAGGACAAAAAGAATATGATGAACCATAATTAATTAAGTCACAAAAGACTGACTTGAAATTTTTATCTGTGAAAGGTTTAATATTGCTTTCTATTAACTCATTTAAGTGGCTTGATACTCCATGGCCCACATGTGTTTGCAGGGAGTTAACTCAAAACTATATATAGGCATATTTTGGAAACAATGCAGCCATCACAAGGGACTCTCAATCCCCCTTTATCCCTGAGGAGATGAATATCACAGCAAGTAATGAAGAGTGTACAAACATGGACTGTGTAATCTACCATCATCAGACAGGGTCTGGGCTTTGGGTCTTAGTAACTATGGGACATGGAACAAATTATACAATTCTGCAAGCTGTCAGTATCCTCATCTGAAAAATGGGCAGAACAATGTCCTCAAAAGACTCAAAAAAAGTTAAATAAGGAAATTCTCACTGGCCAGAAAGTAAATAGCCTTCAGTAAATGTTATTGTAATAATTAATATTTTAATTTTTATTCTGATCATTTGTCTAGAATGCATAAAAAGATTCACTCTTAAGTTTAGTTTAAACATATGACAGGAAGACCCCACTGTACTTATCTCTTTGGGTCTACACTTCGGGAAGATAAGAGCTTCTTTTTCCAACACACAGTTGTAGGCAGAGTTTTCCTGTCCTGACTGCCTGCTTCCAAATAACTGGCAGCTGTTTCCCAAATAACTGACTTAATATAAATTATAAATCCTTGGCCAATAGCTTAAGCTTGTTACTAGCTAATTCTTACATTTAAATTAACGCATATTTCTTATCTATGCTTTGCCACATGGCACATGGCTTGTTACCTCATTTTCTACATGCCTTGCTTCCACAACTGCTGGCTGGCATCTCCTCTGACTCTACCCTTCTTCTTCTCATCATTCTCTTAGTTTTTGTTGTCCTGCCTATAACCCCTGCCTGGCTACTGGCTAATCAGCATTTTATTAAACCAATTCAAGTGACAAATCTTTACAGTGTACAAGAAGATTATTGCTCAACACACGGTTCTAACACAGACTGTCCCTAGAAACTCAAAAAGTAAGAAGTGTGTAGGATGTCACAGTTGGCTTCCATACTTTCTGTGATGGTTAGCGTTGATTGCCAACTTGACCCAATCTAGAATCACCAAGGAGACAAAGCTCTGGGCATGTCTGTGAAGGATTGTCTAGACTGAGTTAATGAAAAGAGAGACACCATCCCATTAAAACTAGAAAATAGAGGGGCTGGAGAGATGGCTCAACAGCTAAGAATGCTCACTGTTCTTGCAAAGGAACCAAGTTCTGTTCTTAAAACCCATGTTAGGTGATTCATAAATACTTGTAATTCATCTCCAAGGGATTTGATGCCCTCTGCTGGCCCCTTCTGGCACTCACACACATGTGACATAGACTAACACAGATACCCATTCATATACATAAATAAAGACAAACCTTTTTAAGAGAGAGAAAGCATGGTAGCTGAGCACAAGCACTTACTTCTCTCTGCTTCCTGTGGATGCAAAGCCACCAGTTGCCTCATGCCCATGCCCCCATGCCTTGCCCACCACGATGAACTTCACTCATGAACTGTGAGCTGACATGGATCCCTCCTTCCTTAAGTCCCTTTAGTCAAGTGTTTTCACAGAGTTGAGAAAACTAATTAATACACCCTGTCTCCCTCCACAGCTGCCCAAGTCCAGCTGTTCCCTGGGAAACTGAGCCTTGGGGCTTAGGTACACAGCATGTTTAGAATATAACTTAACAGGCTGCAAAGGTCTCAGATTCTCTTTAGTTTTGCTTGTCTTCATTGTATTTTTTCTGAGTTCATGACATATATGCACTATTTGCATGGAAAAGTATAAAAGTATAAAAAATATATATAATAATAAAAAACAGCAGAAAGGAAAAAAAATTCCTTGAAACTTGCCCTTTAGGATATTGGTTTCATTCACTAAAGACACATTTAGCTGAATGTTTGACAACTCTATGAGTCAAATACTTCTATATTGCATCTGACCTAAAACACACAGTTTACAACCATTTCTCCTTGCTTTGATGCACATAAAAATTTTGTGACCAACTGTCCCTGCCTTTGAATGTAATAGTTATCTGTCAACTTTGACTCTTTCAAATCCCAGATGCTAGAAAGAGTGGCTTCACTCTATGGCTGTCAACAACAGCAATGCCCAATTTGCAGTCAAGATGGCATCATGGATGAGGGCATAGTGGAGAATATGAACCAAGAGCTCAGGAAAATCAAACAAGCAGTGGGTGTCCAGGTCTGGTGAGGTGCTGTCAACAGCCTCCTTAGAAGCAGTCAGACTGGACGATAGGGTACTGGGTCTTGTCACTGCAGTTATAAGTTCAGGAAAACAAAGGTGGCCTGAACCAGTAGCTTTGGTTCCATAGCCCAAGCAGTGTGTGCCAGCCTGGAACCTTGTCTCATTGAGACAAGACAATTCATGTGGATTGAGAGAAAAGAGAGCGCATCTAAATAAAGCCCTCCAACTTGGCAGTTGTCATGATGTTCATCTTACCTCACTGCAGTGGAATGAGCATCAGGCTGCTTGGACAGGAAACTCCAGGAAAGCTGTTGGGGAGCAGCTCCTTCCACTAGGGGTTTCCAGGCAGCTGAGCCAGGCTGTTGCGAAGTGGAAGCCAGGGCTTATGGCAAGAGACTGTGAAGCAGGATAAATAGATTGTATCACTTGGAATAGATTTCTAGCTGCTTCCTGCCAGCAAGGAAGGAGAAGGAGGGAAAAGAGGGACAAAAGAAGAGGGAGGGAAGGAGAAAAGGCAAACAGGATGAAAAAAGATCAAAAGTCCCCCAGAAAGAGCTCTCTCTATGCATGCTGTAACTGTCATGGAATATTAAGAGCAAACACTTAGATGTATGCATTTGTACTTGGCGCTATAATAGAACTTTGTTTTTTAGATATTTTCGTCTTATATTTATTTTATGATGCAGGACAGCACAGCTATGGCATCTGTGTGGAGGTCTTAGGGCCACGTGTAGAAGTCAGGTCTCTCCTTTCACTATGTAGGTCCCAGGGATTGAATTCAAGTCGATAGGCTAGGCGGTAAGCACCTTTAAACTCTTTCGCTAGTCTTGTAATAGGACTTTTAAGCCCACAGCGTGAATTAATCTGTAGTTGTATTTTTGTTTGTTTGTATTTGTTTGAGACAGTCTCCTGTAACACAGGCTGACTGTGAACTTGCTATGTATCCAAGGATGACCTGGGATTTCTTACCCTCCTACCTCCACCTCCTTGTGCTGAGACCACAGATCTGCACAGAACACCCAGACAGCCACCTTTCTAAAACCACAGTCTTTGTGATTTCTGTATGCACAGTTTAGCCTTGGTTTTACTAACTTCCTGATCATTAGAAGCAGAACTTAAAGGAATCTGAGATCTTTTGTCAGCTTGCTTAAACTCAAAGCATCATCTACTCAGTCAGTGGCAGAAACACTCTGGAATTTTCTTGTCTCCTGGCATTCAGAGCCTACAAGGAGCCAAGCTGCTGACCCCAGTGCAGCCTTCTTTCATGTTTTCACTTTGGCTGCCCAAGTAGGGCTCTGGTCTGTCTCTCGCCTCCTGCATGAAAGCAAGGGGCAGTTTTGCCTCCCTCTGAGAGAAAGTGCAATCCTCCAGGCCTTCAGTGCCCTTTGGGACTGCCTATAATAATGCAATCCATGTTTATTTGGGTAATACTTACATGTCATAAATGACTCTTGCTAAGGGGTCTTCATGTTAAGACTCTAGCAATGTGGTGGTGCACGTCTTTCATCTCAGCACTCAGGAGGCAGAGGCAGGTCGATTTCTGTGAGTTCGAAGCCAGCCTGGTCTACAGAGCGAGTTCCAGGAGAGCCAGGGCTACACAGAGAAACCCTGAATTGAAAAAAAAACAGCATTGTCCGTCTACAAACAAACTCCCCAATTTTAGTGTTTCTATCTTTTGTTTCTACATGCTAAGCCTTTTCTTACCTCTGGTCCCAGCTCTTAGCAACACCTCCTAACCCTCTGAAAGGAGGTAATAGACTCCACCTCCTCATCCTCCCCAGGAAGGAAAGCAATCCTTGCCCACACCATGTTCTGACCATGTATCCACATGGCTGGACTTGCTACGCCCTACATAGTTCATACAAGTTTTTCAAAGTCTCAGCATCTTCCCCAACATTCCCTTGCAGTCTCTTTGTATCCTCCTGTCTTCCCCAGCAGCTGCCCCTCTCTACATCCCCACTGCCAGCCTCAGAAACACTAGTCATCTGTGCTGCTCAAGGTGATCTGACTTCGTGGTCTCCCCCTTTGATTCCAAGACCTGCCAGAAATCCACCAGCTTCCTCTCTAATCCAGCCACATGTACACCAAGGCCCTCAAACAACTGCTGAGGAACTGAGGACCTGGGAACTAATCCTCTGTCCTCACCTTTCAGACGCCACCATTCTGCCGTTCTTCTATTGCTTTGTTCTTTCTAAAATTTTGTTTATTAATTTATTTGTTTGCTTGGTTTTGTTTTCTTGTGACACGTTCTTGCTCTGTAGCCCAGGCTAGTTTGCTGTTCACCACGGAGCACAGGCTCGCCTCTAGCTCATAATAATACTCATTTTTTAATGGTGTGTATGTGGGTGTGTGTAGGTGTGTACATATCCATAGGCGTAAGTGTGCATGTGTGTGCATGCAGGCACTCGAGGAGTTCAGAGAACAGACAGCCTCAGATGTCAGGCCTCAGGAGCTGTCTTTTTTTTTTTAAAGATAGACCTCATTGATCTGGAACTTACCTAGTAGGCTAGGCAGGCTGTCCAGCAAACCCCAGGAATATGCCTGCTCTGCCCTTTACTGACTGAGCTATCGCTCCAGCCTGGAATTGTATTACTTTTTGGTAATCTAACACCAAATGGTCAGCCTTGAAAATATCTATACCTGTAACATTATACAGACTAAGCAAACTGTTCTTACATAATAATTAGGTATATGTATGTGAGTGTGGTGTGTGAGTGCACGTGTGTGTAACAACCATTAATGTAACAACTAGGCTATTAATTTGAAAAAGAGCAAGGATGGGTATATGTGAAGGTTTGGAGGGAGGAAAGGGAATGGGGGAAATGATATGATTATATTATATTTTCAAGAGACAAACAAAGAAAACTAAAACTAAAATTCCCCACAGCTCATCGGCCAGCCAGTCTAGCTAGAATATTAAACTCCAGGTTCAAGGAGAGACTCTTTCAAAAAGTAAGGCCAAGAAGAGGTTGGGGGAGACACCCAGCATACAGCTCTAGCCTGTGCATGCATTTACACAGGTGAGCAAACGCACTGTATACACACAGATTCTTCACAGAAGATTCACTGTTCTTGTGCCACACACTTTCTTATGCACCTATGATAGACGTGTCCTCCTCGATCTGTCACTCTCCACTTTATCATCATCATCATTTTGAGACAGAATCTCTCACTGAACCTGGAGTCAGCCAATTAGCAAAAGACAGCTGACCGATGAGCCAAAGATCCTTCTGCTGCCTCCTCCCACCACCCAGATTCCAAGCATGAGCCGCCACATCCAGCTTCTTGTGTGGCTGTTGAAAATTTGAATTCAGGTCCTCAGGATTGCACAGTGAGTGTTTGACCCACTGAGATATCTACTCTGTCAACTATTCTCCTTTTCTGCCATCCCTGTTGAACTGGATGTGACTAGCTACTTTGCAAATATACTTACCAATACCATAGGTGATCTCAACACTTTGAAGCTGTGCTCCACTTGGCTTGCCCTGGCCTTCAGCTGTGGTGCCTAAAGTCAGTGATGAATCCCTGGAGCCATTTGTCTATATCTGTCTCAAATCAGTTCCTTGTGGAGCTTACTGATGCTCATATCTGCCTGCATTTACCTTTGAATTAATGTATCTTCCTACCTCTCTGGGATGTTTCTAATTTGTTCTCCTTCTCCTCAAGTTTGGTCCTGCTCCCCACTTTTGACAGATGATCTTATTACCTGTTTCACTGGTGTATTTCCTCTGTCTCTTGAGCAACTTCACACTCTTCCTACCTCAGTGTGTACTTCTCCTGCCTCCTGGTCCTCCTCCACCCCTAAATATGTCGGACCCTTCAGTTCGTGTTCTTGACTCAAGCCCGTTGCCCGGTGCTGCGCCCCTCCAGCAGCCCTCTTCTTGACTCTTCCATCTCTCCCTCCATTACATCAGTGTTTTGCCTGTACAGCCGCACCTTACTTTCCCTAAAGTCTAACCAGTCCCTTGTCCTTTCATTGTCACTAGAAATTGTTGTCAAAGTCGAAAAGAACCTTTGGCACCCACTACCTTCGACATAACCTCTCTGTTGTGTGCTTCCTTCCTGCTTCCCTTGCTCAGCTCCTCCTAAAGTCACAGCCAACTTCCCTGCCAATCATCTCTTGCTACATCACTTCCTGTTGACAAGGAGCCTTCCCTGATGTGATATTGTTTTTATTTCAAATCAGTTTGATCAGTCTCCATGTCTTGCTCTACCCCACTAAATTGAGATCTGCTCTAATCCCCTTTTTTGTTTTATTTTGTTTTGTTTGAGATGGTGTTTCTCTGTGTAGCAGTCCTGGCTGTACTGGGACTTGCTTCATAGGCCAGACTGACTTCGAACTCACAGAGATCATCCTGCCTTTACCTCCCAAGTGCTGGGATTAGAGGCATGCGCCACCACCACCTGGCTTCTAATCTCCTTTTTTAAAATACTATTTCCATTACTGCAGTTATCACTGAGAACAAGGTACGGAAACTTGCCAAATAATACCCCAAGGCCTATCACTTTTCTCCCCGATCCCCACTCCAGCTATCACTTTGATAAAGCCCCTGTAGATGATAGACTATAGTCTTCTATCGTCAGAATAGAAAGTTTTCAGCACCTGCTGTGATGAGAGGGACTCTTCCTCCTACACCTCACACCTTGTCAATGATCATATTTAATGAATGATAGCCTCATGACCCCTCCAGAATCAAGTTTCTCCAGCTTCCTGTACCATACACCAGCCCCCAACTTCCCATTGGGAGATGATTGCCCTTTTCTCCCATTCCACTTTTCCTATTTCTCCAGATTAACTTTCCTAAATATACTTAATTGTATCATCTCACAATTTCCAGTTATCCAGCAAACACACTCCAAATTCCTTAAAGTGGGCACTGACGGCCCTTTACTTTGCCAGCATCATCTCCCTTTATTCCTCTCACGGCGCATACAGTGTTCAGATGAATCACTACTCACTCATTTCAGATCCAGTGTCCCCGCTGGGCCTTCTGCTTATGCTGCTTTCCTGCAACAACATTATGTTTTAGAATCACACTTCCTGTTGAAACCTTGCCTTTGTTTGGGGATATGTTTTGGACATACTTCTTTATACATCTTTTCCTGTTTGGGGTGTAACCTTCCTGATGCCCAGTCCCATGTATCCTCTGCATAATCTGTTTGGCTTCCCAATTGTTTATGAATACTCAGTCCACCTTCACACTGCTGATGTCTTATTCTCACTGTAGACTAGGAACATCTTCAATTCTATTTTTTTTCAAGTATTTTATTAGGGATTATATATATTCAAAGATAAATTAAAATTGTCCTTTATTTTTAATGCAATGATCCCTCATCCAGAGGAAAACAGTAGCTAAGTCTCTCATCTCTGTTCTCCAGCACAGGTTCCACCCTCACTCAGAAGGTGAGCGTGTTCCCCAGTGTCACTCCCTCAGGGATGCAGACATAGAGAATGTGAGGCCATTTCTACCTCTGTGTGTGGCGGGAGATGTGGAAATGAGTCCTCAAGTCTTCATGTTGGAGTCCGAAGGCAAATCTTTGCTTCTGAGAGCATATCACAGATGACTAGTGGATACAGACCCCAAAACACGCAGTTATGAGGCTGTCAGGCAAAAAGTGGAACCGTGGATAAGTGGGACTGTGGGGAGTGTTGCCATCATGGTGTAGTAACAGAAAAAGTGGGTCTGAGCTAAGAGGAAGAAATTGGCAGCTACACATCGTAGGGGCTCTCAGTGTGACACCATTTGTCCATCACCATATCTTTGCAAAATATCAGACATAATCACATTCTCCTAGAAGTATGGTTTTACTATAAATAGACTCCTCCCTTTGTCTCCTTCCAGTTTTGGAGTTGTTGTCTTGGACCTTGCTGGCCACACAGCTGTTGGGGATATCTGGGTCCACTGTGGTGTCTTGCATTTTCCTATTGTTGTGACAAAGTAGCCTGACAAAAGAAACTTAAAGGGGAGCAAGGGCTTATTTGGCTTACAGTTCCAGGTTACAGTCCATCGTAGCAGGGAAATCACAACCCCGGGAGCTCGAGAGAACTGATCACTTTACATCCACAGTCAAGACCAGGGAGCCATGAATTGGTGTGTGTCAGTGCTCACTTGGCCCTACCCCTTTCATTCAGTCTAGGGCCCAGCCCATAAAATAGTGATTTGTACATTCAGGCTGGGTCTTTCTACCTCAGCTATTCCAATTAAGAAAATAATCCATGGTTCATGATCCGCCTTTGTTAGATAAATGTAGCTATCACCCTTGTCAAAGAAGTTCCTTACTATGGCAAATGGAAACCATAACTGAAAACCAAAATCGGACAGAATGAAGAGATCACAGGATTATAGGGAGCCCAGACCCCCTGGGTACACTGATGTCACAGTTCTTCTATCTATGGCTTCAGGGAACATCTCAGAAAAGGACAGAAAGACTGTAAGAGCCAGAATACTAGGAGGTCTAACATAAAAATATCTCCTAGAAATGGCTACAGAAACAAGTCAAGACAAATGACAATATCAGCAAATAGGCTAACAAGGAAGGGGATAAATCTCACCAGGTCCCACACTCCAACAAGTAACTACAAGAAAAATGTTGTGATTATATTTAAATTGAAAAAATGTAAATGCAATTAAAATAGAAAACCAGTCATAGGCATGCCTACAGACCAACCTAATCTAGACATGTGATTCTAGTTTGTGTCATATTAACAAAACTTAAGGTGACTACAGCTGGAGAGGAAGCACAGCAATCAAGAGTGTGTACTTATCCCACAGAGAACTCAAGTTCAGATCCCGAAACCTATGTCACCCCAGTTTCAGGAGAATCCAAAACTTCTGGCCTTCACAGGTGTAGTAGGAGACTGCTTATTTGTTACTGGCTGCTCAGCTCTGAAATAACCACACAGAAGTCTGTATTAGTTAAATCACTGCTTAGCCAATTACCATAGCACATTCCTAGCAAGCTCATACATATTAAATTAGCCAATTTCTATTATATTTTACCACAAGGCTCGTGGCTTACCAGCAAGGTTCCAACAGACAGCTCATGTCTTTTCCCTCTGGTGGCCACATGGCATCTTCCTCACCCCGCCTTCTTTCTCCCAGCATTCAGTTTAGTTTTCCTGCCTAGATCTATTTGTGTTAAGCCACTGGCCAAAAAAGATTTATTTATTAACCAATAAAAGCAACACATATACAAATGGACCTCCCACAACATTTCCCTTTTTCTGTTTAAATAAAAAGGAAGGTTTTAACTTTAACATAGTAAA